>JARQWZ010003731.1:0-25000 GCA_033150135.1 Gobio occitaniae
CCCATCACATACACACACACACACACACACACACACACACACACACTACCCCTACCCCTGCATTGATTTTTTTAAAGTAAACATTAGAATAACTTTGATATTGTTAGTTATATTTCAAACATTTATACTGTGAGTATCAAATATGATCATCATCTGGAAGGTCAATCATCTCTCAATCATCAATGTAGTGCATTGCATTATATGTTTTAAAACTACACAAAACGAAGCATTTAAACATCATCTCACTAAGGCTTTGGCAGATATAGAGCGACGACTGATATTTCATGCATTTTATGTTATTAGTCTGATAAACTGTTAAAGACCTCATTGATTTACATTACAAGCATCTTACTTTTGGGTCATAAATATCAGCATCTGCACCAAATATAATGCATATCTTTGCTCAGTTTGGGCTTATGAATAAAATTGGGCTGTTTTCCTCCATATTCTCACTGTATCAGACGAAATGAGCCATAAAAGCCTGAAGATTTATCAATATATGATCAAATACGATACTTAACAAAAAACACTATTATTTGAAATGCCAGGCCCAGACGTCATCCATCTTGTGACATCTCTCCAAGGTTAGGGCTGATGGTGATGGTGGAATGAAGAGTGTAAATCCAGTGATGTTGATCTGACTCTGAGCAGGAGTGTATCGCTGAACATCTCTGATCTGGAATGTCTTGAAATCCTCAGTGTGTTCTGTGTTTCCTCACTCCACGTCTCTTTCATCTCGCTCTGAGGAGGGAACGCCGCTCCTGTCATTGCGTTTCTCTTGTTTATATTTCTGTTTCCGCTCTCCTCCACATGACCAGTGCCCACAAACGTACTCAATACAAACCACTCCGTGAAAGTTGCAGTTGGAGACGTCATCGATTACATTACACGCTGTGATCTGGTTTAGCACACTGATCTGAATAGGACAATCGTGGAGCATATTGAGTGGAAAATGCAGCCAACAACTTTATGATATCAACAACATGACGTGCATTAAACATCAGGCTTTCTCACACCGGGGTTAGAACCTGAAGAGGGTTCATAAATTTGATGAAAAGCTCCTAAAAATAATTGTTAAATATAAACAATCACTAAAAATAAGCAATGTTTTATTTGTTTATGCAGTGTGTGGCCTCTCAGTTTACCATTCCTCTGTGTGTGTGTGTGTGTGTGTGTGTGTGTGTGTGTGTGTGTGTGTGTGTGTGTGTGTGTGTGTGTGTGTGTGTGTGTGTGTGTGTGTGTGTGTGTGTGTGTGTGTGTGTGTGTGTGTGCGTGAGTGCATGAGTGCGTGAGTGTGTGTGTGTTGTGTGTGTGAGTGTGTGTGAGTGTGTGTGTGTTGTGTGTGTGTGTGTGTGAGTGCGTGTGTGTGAGTGTGTGTGTGAGTGTGTGTGTGTGTTGTGTGTGTGTGTGTGTGTGTGTGTGTGTGTGAGTGCGTGAGTGTGTGTGAGTGTGTGTGTTGTGTGAGTGCGTGAGTGTGTGTGTGTGTGTGTGTGTGTGTGTGAGTGAGTGTGTGTGTGAGTGTGTGTGTGTGTGTGTGAGAGTGTGTGTGTTTGTGTGTGTGTGTCTGTGTGTGTGTGTATGTGTGCGTGTGTGTGTGTGTGTGTGTGTGAGTGCGTGAGTGTGTGTGAGTGTGTGTGTTGTGTGTGTGTGTGTGAGTGCGTGAGTGTGTCTGTGTGTGTGTGTGTGTGTGAGTGCGTGAGTGTGTGTGAGTGTGTGTGTTGTGTGTGTGTGTGTGTGTGTGTGAGTGCGTGAGTGTGTGTGTGTGTGTGTGTGTGTGTGTGTGTGTGTGTGTGTGAGTGCGTGAGTGTGTGTGAGTGTGTGTGTTGTGTGTGTGTGTGTGTGTGTGTGAGTGCGTGAGTGTGTGTGTGTGTGTCTGTGTGTGTGTGTGTGTGTGAGTGTGTCTGTGTGTGTGTGTGTGTGTGTGTGTGTGTGTGTGTGTGTGTGTGTGTGAGTGCGTGAGTGTGTGTGAGTGTGTGTGTTGTGTGTGTGTGTGTGTGTGTGAGTGCGTGAGTGTGTCTGTGTGTGTGTGTGTGTGTGTGAGTGCGTGAGTGTGTGTGAGTGTGTGTGTGTGTGTGTGTGTGTGTGTGTGTGTGTGTGTGTGTGTGTGTGAGTGTGTGTGTGTGTGTGTGTGTGTGTGTGTGTGTGTGTGTGTGTGTGTGTGTGTGTGTGTGTGTGTGTGTGTGTGTGTGTGTGTGTGAGTGAGTGCGTGAGTGTGTGTGTGTGTGTGTGTGTGTGCAATTCCACAAAACTGGAAGACTTTTCAAACATATACAAGCAATAGGCTTTTATTAGACAGGAACATTTAAAAGATAAGAAATGGAAAGAATCAGTGAATTATGAATAACTTGCTGCCATTTGGTGAATATCAAGTAATCATGTAATCACTAAAAAGTGTAAGTGTAGTCTGATTATGAATATTTTAAAATGTAATATAATTACAAGTATTACATTTGTGTAATCTAAAAAAAACCTGTAATGTTCGTCAAACATTTTTAGATGTTACAACTTGTTTTTAGAATGTTGAGAGAACGTTCCCTCAACATTTGCATAACCAAGAAGAAACATTTTTAGAACATTCAGAGAACATTCAAACAGCGTTCTCATAACTCCATTGTGTCAGCTGGCTATACCCAGCATGCGCAGGATGCATTCTGAGGCGATTGTGCGTGTGGATTTCGCAGACAGAGCCACTTGAGTTATCTGTCTCTGGAATCCGGCGGAGGAGAATGAGGAAGAGGAAGGCGTTAGAGGTCAAGGGCAGCAGCTGTGAAGGTGGAACGGGTTCTCCCGCATCCAGCTAGCGTCGCAGCCTCCGTGCAATCGGCTGTCAGGAAGCCCCCAAAACACAGACATTAATGCAAATTATAGTTTGATAATTTAATAACTCGGCCGGCATGATCTGTCCGTTTTATTGTAATTATCATCAGCCAGGGGGTTGCGTTCCATCATGCTAAAATAAACATCATCTATCATCCTTGCTGATGATTAGCCCGTGACAGGCCGGGGAAGCTGGTTTGCATAAATCAGGCCTGATGCCGTCTGCCCGAGTCCGGCTCTATTTTTCACAGGCCCAGATTAGATGGCGTCCGCTGGGCTCGATATAAGGTCATTGTCGTGGCGATAATCAGAGCCGGATCACCGGTGTGTTACATGCGTCATATAGTTAATTAATGTAGCGAAAGCTGCAGGCTCGATGGATGCTACATTATTTAGCTGCAGCAAATCCGAACATCCTTGTCCTAACATGCATCTTTTGTTTCCCAAGAAAATCATACAGATGACACAAATCATGAGAATTTGCATATGTGCCTGAACTGTTAAAGCAAGATGGCACAGCTGAATAGTGTAACATTTTAACTAATAGATTTCTCTATATAGTGCACTTTCTGATCGTTCCCTATCCCCTATATAGTGCACTGTCCGTCCGTTCCCTATCCCCTATATTGAGCACTTTCTGATCGTTCCTTATCCCCTATATAGAGCACTTTCTGATCGTTCCCTATCCCCTATAAAGTGCACTGTGATTGCTCCCTATCCCCTATATAGTGCACTGTCTGATCATTCCCTATCCCCTATATAGTGCACTGTCTGATTGTTCCCTGTCCCCTATATAGTGCACTCTCTGATCATTCCCTATCCCCTATATAGAGCACTGTCTGATCATTCCCTATCCCTTATATAGTACACTGTCTGATCGTTCCCTATCCCTTATATAGTGCACTGTCTGATCATTCCCTATCCCCTATATAGTGCACTGTCTGATCTGTCCCCTATCCCCTATATAGTGCACTGTCTGATCATTCCCTATCCCTTATATAGTACACTGTCTGATCGTTCCCTATCCCCTATATAGTGCACTGTCTGATCATTCCCTATCCCCTATATAGTGCACTGTCTGATCTGTCCCCTATCCCCTATATAGTGCACTGTCTGATCATTCCCTATCCCCTATATAGTGCACTGTCTGATCGTTCCCTATCCCCTATATATCCCCTATATAGTAAACTGTCTGATCATTCCCTATCCCCTATATAGTGCACAGTCTGATTGTTGCCTATCCCCTATATAGTGCACTGTCTGATCATTCCCTATCCCCTATATAGTGCACTGTCTGATCGTTCCCTATCCCCTATATAGTGCACTGTCTGATCGTTCCCTATCCCCTAAATAGTGTACTGTCTGATCATTCCCTATCCCCTATATAGTGCACTGTCTGATCATTCCCTATCCCCTATATAGTGCACAGTCTGATTGTTGCCTATCCCCTATATAGTGCACAGTCTGATTGTTGCCTATCCCCTATATAGTGCACAGTCTGATCATTCCCTATCCCCTATATAGTGCACTGTCTGATCGTTCCCTATCCCCTATATAGTGCACTGTCTGATCATTCCCTATCCCCTATATAGTGCACTGTCTGATCATTCCCTATCCCCTATATAGTGCACAGTCTGATTGTTGCCTATCCCCTATATAGTGCACAGTCTGATCATTCCCTATCCCCTATATAGTGCACAGTCTGATTGTTGCCTATCCCCTATATAGTGCACAGTCTGATCATTCCCTATCCCCTATATAGTGCACAGTCTGATCATTCCCTATCCCCTATATAGTGCACTGTCTGATCATTCCCTATCCCCTATATAGTGCACTGTCTGATCATTCCCTATCCCCTATATAGTGCACTGTCTGATCATTCCCTATCCCCTATATAGTGCACTGTCTGATCATTCCCTATCCCCTATATAGTGCACTGTCTGATCATTCCCTATCCCCTATATAGTGCACTGTCTGATCATTCCCTATCCCCTATATAGTGCACTGTCTGATCATTCCCTATCCCCTATATAGTGCACTGTCTGATCATTCCCTATCCCCTATATAGTGCACAGTCTGATCATTCCCTATCCCCTATATAGTGCACAGTCTGATCATTCCCTATCCCCTATAATGTCTGTTTATAATGTAGGGGGCGGGGCTTCAGATTCTAGAGAGCATTTGATTGGACAGAAAATCTGATCAAAATCTTTGATCCATATTGGTGGAAGTGAGAGACTGTGAGTTTTGAACACTTATGTCTTCTAAATGTGAATTTTGTTGTTGTTTTGGAGCTTATAGATAACAGTAAGGCCAACATATTCATACTAAAAGCCAATAAACTTCCATTTTGATTTCATGGGGACTTTCAGATATGTTATGTTAGTAGAAAGCAAAAGTATTTCATGTAGTCAAACATGTTCGTTGAATGAGAGAGACGGCGTTCATATTTGTTCTGGGCCTTTAGTGTTTGAACCGTTACAGGAGGGAAGCGCTCTGAGCCTAACGCTGTTCTCTCTCTCTCTCTCTCTTTGTGAAGATGTAAGCTGCATTATTTATGTTCAAACCGCCGTTACGCTGTTGACCCGTGTGGCGTGGAGATGAAAGCGAGGTGGCCGCTGTGTTTTGGGTTTGGGCTCTGGAGGCCTCCGGCTGTTTGTCTTGTCGGGAGGGTTTCCACAGGGAAGGCTGTCTTTCCCTTTAAAGTGCCCCTGTGGTGAAAATCAAGTTTTTATTGTTGTTTATATGTCTATGTGGTGTTTTTAATATGCTTGAAGACAAACCATGTGCAAATTCCTCAGTCAACACCATTGTTGAGTATTTTCTCTCTGGTGGTAAATCGCTGGTGATGTCACAAACTTCCTTGTAACCAATCACGTCACGAGGGGGGCGGGGCTTCAGCATATCATTAACTATTCTCTGAAGCAGTGGGCGGAGTCTCAAGAGAATCAGGTTATCCTGCTATATTTTTCTGTTGGTATGAAAAATTTTGCAATATAGCGGTGAATTATGTATATGATATTATTATGATGAACTATATGCCTTTCTAAGGATTCTGAAGGCAGACGGAGATGAACGGGCACATGGTTTTTATAACATTAGCATCACATTATTAGCTGTTTCATTACATAGTCAAGCAAAAGGATAATCATATTAATTACCGATAGTGTCCGACGTTGTAAAGAGCGCCATTGTGCAGCGTTTACCTCAGTAAGTTTTCCGACTGTATTTCTAAGCTCATGTGAGTGAGTGGGGGCGGGGCTAATTTGCATATTCATGAATCTGCGTATACTAAATGAAGCAGTAGAGTTACATTCAAGCAAATTTAAAGGGATAGTTCACCCGGAAATAAAAAAAATTACCCCATGATTTATCGCCGTCCACATTCAACTTCGGAAAAAGCGTAACTGACGCAACATATAACGTCGGATGCAGAGCAAAGGCGGCCGCAGACTGTGTAAGTTTGGACACTCAGGAGGTTTTGAGATATTGCACAGGCTATGAGCACACACCTTATGGTGCGTTCACACCGGACGCGAATGACGCGATTCGCGCGAGTGATTTACATGTTAAGCCAATGCAGAGACGCGAATAGACATTCTGCGGCGCGATTCGCGCGAATGAGGCGGCGCAAACTACGTGAATTGAGCGTTTTGAACGCGTGATTTGCGCAAATTACTCGAATCGCTCAAGTTGAAAGATCTGAACTTTGCCGGATATTCGCGCCGCGTTAACCAATCAGGAGCTTGCTCTAGTAGTGACAACAATGAGGAGAAAATCTATATATTAATATCTGGTTCAGACAATATGATTATCACTGTGATAACATTAAATGACATGAAACACAACCCAGTCTCTTTTTGTTAAATGCAAGTTTATGTTTGATCAATAATACAAAAGTATAAGTAAAAGGTATAAGAAGCTAAACATGAAATAAAGCAAACAATTCAGTCAAACATTCAAAGTCAGCGCTAGTCGGCTACAACTGTAACGTAAAGTTATTGCCTAAAAATAAAAAAGTTATGAAACTTCACTTTGCCCTCAGCCTAAACGATTTGCCAGGGAACAAATTATAGATCCATGAGACCAAAGATCGCCCGTTAGATCCACACAAGACGAATTATAGCTGGAGACACAACAGAGACATCAGAGCCAGCGGCAGACGGCAGAAGAACTGGCTGAGGAAAGGCTGCTCTCGCCGGGGTTAATGAGCGCTGCTGATCCACTGGAGCTCACAACTACGAAAACGCCAGATAAAATGTTCAAATAGGCGCTCTTTATAAATAAACCACAGATTTGAGCTTTAAACAACTACATTATCTCCTGGAAAAGTCTTAAAACTACGCTTTGTCACACATTAACAGTAGATTTGAACCAAAAAGACGTGTAAACACAGCCCATGTCAGCCATTTCTCAACGAGACGAGCCGCTGGCAGAAGCCCCGCCCATGACACGAATTTGCATCTGTTGTGAAGTGAATGTCACGCACGAATGAAGCGAGTAAACTCAAAATGTTCAAGCGTCCAACTTCGCAAATAGCGCGATTTATTCGCGTCCGGTGTGAACGCTACATTATATTCTTGTTTTTTATGGAATATTGCAGTATTTATTCTAAATTATTTATCGGTTCATTTAAATTCATGTGTCTCGTAATCTTGAATCAGAATAACTCCTCCTCTTGTCTGATGATGAGGGCGGGGCAACCTGTCACTCACACGAGATCCACCAATAGCAAACCACAAGCATCCAATCAATTCCCCACAGACAAAACTAAGCCCCGCCCTATTATTTGTTCTTCTTCCAGAAACGTTTCACTCGGATATACGGCACAATAGGGAAGAAACAACATGACATCATGACTTTGCGTAAACATACACACCACTTTCTAAAGCCAAATGGCGTGTTATCTGTACTTTTGAGCTATCCGCATGTATGTCTACGCCGTGTGATTCCGCGTGTATGTCTACGCCGTGTGATTCCGCGTGAATGTAAATGGATTTATAAACATACTAAATGATGTTTTTTTGAAAATGTAAAAATGCAGGGCCCCACTTTATATTAGGTGGCCTTAAGTACTATGTACTTACATCGAAAAATAAGTACAATGTACTTACTGTGTTCAAATTGTGTTGCAAAACACTTTTGCTGATATTAAGGTGGGATACGGGTAGGATTAGGGACAGGTGTGGTGGTATGGGTAAGTTTAAGAGTAGGGTTAGGGACAGGTGTGGTGGTATGGGTAAGTTTAAGAGTAGGGTTAGGGACAGGTGTGGTGGTATGGGTAAGTTTAAGGGTAGGGTTAGGGACAGGTGTGGTGGTATGGGTAAGTTTAAGAGTAGGGTTAGGGACAGGTGTGGTGGTATGGGTAAGTTTAAGAGTAGGGTTAGGGACAGGTGTGGTGGTATGGGTAAGTTTAAGAGTAGGGTTAGGGACAGGTGTGGTGGTATGGGTAAGTTTAAGGGTAGGGTTAGGGACAGGTGTGGTGGTATGGGTAAGTTTAAGAGTAGGGTTAGGGACAGGTGTGGTGGTATGGGTAAGTTTAAGAGTAGGGTTAGGGACAGGTGTGGTGGTATGGGTAAGTTTAAGAGTAGGGTTAGGGACAGGTGTGGTGGTATGGGTAAGTTTAAGGGTAGGGCTAGGGAGAGGTGTGGTGGTATGGGTAAGTTTAAGGGTAGGGTTAGGGACAGGTGTGGTGGTATGGGTAAGTTTAAGGGTAGGGTTAGGGACAGGTGTGGTGGTATGGGTAAGTTTAAGGGTAGGGTTAGGGACAGGTGTGGTGGTATGGGTAAGTTTAAGGGTAGGATTAGGGACAGGTGTGGTGGTATGAGTAAGTTTAAGAGTAGGGTTAGGGACAGGTGTGGTGGTATGAGTAAGTTTAAGAGTAGGGTTAGGGACAGGTGTGGTGGTATGAGTAAGTTTAAGAGTAGGGTTAGGGACAGGTGTGGTGGTATGAGTAAGTTTAAGAGTAGGGTTAGGGACAGGTGTGGTGGTATGGGTAAGTTTAAGGGTAGGGTTAGGGACAGGTGTGGTGGTATGGGTAAGTTTAAGGGTAGGGTTAGGGACAGGTGTGGTGGTATGGGTAAGTTTAAGGGTAGGGTTAGGGACAGGTGTGGTGGTATGGGTAAGTTTAAGGGTAGGGTTAGGGACAGGTGTGGTGGTATGGGTAAGTTTAAGGGTAGGGTTAGGGACAGGTGTGGTGGTATGGGTAAGTTTAAGAGTAGGGTTAGGGACAGGTGTGGTGGTATGGGTAAGTTTAAGGGTAGGATTAGGGACAGGTGTGGTGGTATGAGTAAGTTTAAGAGTAGGGTTAGGGACAGGTGTGGTGGTATGAGTAAGTTTAAGAGTAGGATTAGGGACAGGTGTGGTGGTATGGGTAAGTTTAAGAGTAGGGTTAGGGACAGGTGTGGTGGTATGGGTAAGTTTAAGAGTAGGGTTAGGGACAGGTGTGGTGGTATGGGTAAGTTTAAGGGTAGGGTTAGGGACAGGTGTGGTGGTATGGGTAAGTTTAAGAGTAGGGTTAGGGACAGGTGTGGTGGTATGGGTAAGTTTAAGAGTAGGGTTAGGGACAGGTGTGGTGGTATGGGTAAGTTTAAGAGTAGGGTTAGGGACAGGTGTGGTGGTATGGGTAAGTTTAAGGGTAGGGCTAGGGAGAGGTGTGGTGGTATGGGTAAGTTTAAGGGTAGGGTTAGGGACAGGTGTGGTGGTATGGGTAAGTTTAAGGGTAGGGTTAGGGACAGGTGTGGTGGTATGGGTAAGTTTAAGGGTAGGGTTAGGGACAGGTGTGGTGGTATGGGTAAGTTTAAGGGTAGGATTAGGGACAGGTGTGGTGGTATGAGTAAGTTTAAGAGTAGGGTTAGGGACAGGTGTGGTGGTATGAGTAAGTTTAAGAGTAGGGTTAGGGACAGGTGTGGTGGTATGAGTAAGTTTAAGAGTAGGGTTAGGGACAGGTGTGGTGGTATGAGTAAGTTTAAGAGTAGGGTTAGGGACAGGTGTGGTGGTATGGGTAAGTTTAAGGGTAGGGTTAGGGACAGGTGTGGTGGTATGGGTAAGTTTAAGGGTAGGGTTAGGGACAGGTGTGGTGGTATGGGTAAGTTTAAGGGTAGGGTTAGGGACAGGTGTGGTGGTATGGGTAAGTTTAAGGGTAGGGTTAGGGACAGGTGTGGTGGTATGGGTAAGTTTAAGGGTAGGGTTAGGGACAGGTGTGGTGGTATGGGTAAGTTTAAGAGTAGGGTTAGGGACAGGTGTGGTGGTATGGGTAAGTTTAAGGGTAGGATTAGGGACAGGTGTGGTGGTATGAGTAAGTTTAAGAGTAGGGTTAGGGACAGGTGTGGTGGTATGAGTAAGTTTAAGAGTAGGGTTAGGGACAGGTGTGGTGGTATGAGTAAGTTTAAGAGTAGCGTTAGGGACAGGTGTGGTGGTATGGGTAAGTTTAAGAGTAGGGTTAGGGACAGGTGTGGTGGTATGGGTAAGTTTAAGGGTAGGGTTAGGGACAGGTGTGGTGGTATTGGTAAGTTTAAGGGTAGGGTTAGGGACAGGTGTGGTGGTATGAGTAAGTTTAAGGGGAGGTTAGGGACAGGTGTGGTGGTATTGGTAAGTTTAAGAGTAGGGTTAGGGACAGGTGTGGTGGTATGGGTAAGTTTAAGGGTAGGGTTAGGGACAGGTGTGGTGGTATGGGTAAGTTTAAGGGTAGGGTTAGGGACAGGTGTGGTGGTATGGGTAAGTTTAAGGGTAGGGTTAGGGACAGGTTTGGTGGTATGGGTAAGTTTAAGAGTAGGGTTAGGGACAGGTGTGGTGGTATGGGTAAGTTTAAGAGTAGGGTTAGGTGTAAGGGAAGTGTCAACTGTGTAAATACAAATGTAACTACAGAAATTAATTACAGACGTAATTACATGCAGGCATTTTTTAAAATGTAAGTACAATGTAAAAACAAGTATGTACACAATAAGTGCATTGTATCAAATGATTAATTAAAATGTTAGTACATAGTAGTTAAGGCCACCTAATATAAAGTGGGTCCAAATGCAGAATGTTTCTTGTGATGGCTAGGTTTAGGGGCAGAGGCAGTGTGTGTGTGTGTGTGTGTGTGAGATGGGTAGGTTTAGGGGTAGGGGCAGTGGAGGGGGATAGAATGAAACGGCATTGATAAACACGCTAAAAAGCGATTATGCGTCTTGATAGCACGCCAAAATGGCATAGAATTGGCGTGTCATACATACGCCATTTCATGAGATCAGTCTGGAAGAAAAGACTCCCTTTCATGCCGACTTTAATGATGATCCCCCTGGTAGGCAGTATAGAGCAGTGTGCACTATGCAGTGTGTATGCAGGTTCATTAGACAGTGCCGCTCAAGGTGTCCAACTCAAGGTCTTGACTCGATCTCTGACCTCCTCGTGTCTTTTTCTCTGCGTTTACGCTGACCTGCATGCCAAGGGGATGCTGGGAATGTTTTCCCACCTATAATGTGTGTGTTCAACACCTCGGGTGCTAAAAGCCGCCGGCGTGTCGTGAAGTGAAAATCTGCTCTAAATTTAACTGGAGGACACGCTCTCATTTTGCCTCCTTCATAGACGGATGGATGATAAATGAGAGCTTGTCTGTCTATAACATGAAGAAATAGTCCAGATCAATACAACTGATCAAAACCAATAAGGTCTCATTTGTTAATGCATGAACTACACTGATCAGGCATAACATTATGACCTAATAGTGTGTTGGTCCCCCTTTTGCAGCCAAATCAGCCCTGACCAGTCGAGGCGTGGACTCCACTAGACCCCTGAAGGTGTGCTGTGGTATCTGGCATCAAGATGTTAGCAGCAGATCCTTTAAGTCCTATAAGTTGCGAGGTGAGGCCACTTCTTTGTTCAGCTCATCCCACAGATGCTCGATTGGATTGAGATCTGGGGAATTTGGAGGGCAAGTCAACGCCTCAAACTCGTTGTTGTGCTCCTCAAACCATTCCTGAAGCATTTGTGCTTTGTGGCGGCGCATTATCTGCTGAAAGAGCCACAGACACCAGGGAATACTGTCTCCATGAAAGGCTGGACATGGTCTCATCAATGCTTAGGTAGGTGGGACGTGTCAAAGGAACATCCACATGGATGGAGAACCCAAGGTTTCCCAGCAGAACATTGCCCAAAGCCCATAATGCACCTGGTGCCATGTGTTCCCCAGGTAAGCCCCACAAGAGCTGCACTTTTGGAGATGCTCTGACCCAGTCGTCCCTTGTCAAACTCGCTCAAATCCTTACGCTTGCCCATTTTTCCTGCTTCTAACACATCAACTTTGAGGACAAAATGTTCACTTGCTGCCTAATATATCCCACCCACTAACAAGTGATGAAGAGATCATCAGTTATTGGTTACACTGTGTTTTAGAGTATGTGTACTTGTTAATATAAGGGGTTATAAGGTTAGGTTTAGGGGTTGGTTCAGGGTTATTACCTTATTGTCATTGCTATAGTAAGTACACATGCAGAACAGGCCTGCAAAACAAAGTGCTACCAAGTCATTTGTTTGGCCGTGTTGAAATGGTAAAAATAAGGAAGGCATCAGACAGTGAATATCTCCACTTGTTTGATGAGCTTTTCATGCAGCGATTAGGATCATCTATTACTGAAACATGGCTCGACATCCAAAAGCGTAACGAAAACATCCGTCTCTTCAGATCAAAATGGATACTGCATATCACAGGAGCTCTTTATCACAATTGTCCCTAAAAGTCCCAAAAACAGATGGTATGTTATTTCAAAACAGATGCTATTTTGCATAGAAAGATGGTATGAATATTTATGTGTAATTATTCCATGACACTGACAGACCTGGAGTCCAGAATTCCTCTGGCGGGCCGCTGCAAAAAAAAAAAAAAACACTGAGAGAATAAGAAATATAGTTTTATGGACACAAAAACCGCCCCACTTACAGATGATGATAACTTACTCCTTTGTAATCGAATTGAACATCTCGGAACAAATCGCCACGTAAGAATTGGTTCATTTTTTGTTGTGAGCAGCAACGTGTTCATGCAGGATCTACGTTCTTTCCACCTTTAGTGTGATTTATCTCCGTCCCGCACCACCACACCAAACAAACACGCTCTCGTCTTTCTTCCTGCTTCTTGTTCTCATGGCAGATCCTCTGGACCTGCAGTAGTGCGGTAGGAGTCCGTGTCGGTGGTGTGTGTTACGCCTGCAGGTACGGGACGGCTGCATGAGGGCTGTGAGGGGGTTACAGCTGCGATTGTTTGCGTCCAGATGGAGCTTGTTTCTGGTAAATCTAAACCACCCTATAACACTTAAGTTAGCATTCCTGGTAAAGCTGTACCATATGCAGAGGAGATGAGTGTGTGTGCACAAATAAATACACACAATAACAAACACGAGGTGGACGTTCCACAAGTCTCTTATCCTGCCTGGAAAACAATAATAACTGCAAACTGCACCGTATATTCAAATTTATTTATCCAATATCCAATTCTCATATTAACTAGTTGCTTATTATCATTGCATATTACTATGATATTGGCTGTTTATTAGCACTTATTAAAGGGTTAGTTCGTCCAAAAATGAAAATTCTGTCATTAATTACTCACCCTCATGTCGTTCGACACCCGTCAGACCTCCGTTCATCTTCGGAACAGAAATGAAGATATTTTAGTGTAAATCTGATGGCTCTGAAAGGCCTCCATTGGCACAATGGCACGGTTCACTCTCAAGACCCTTAAAAGACACTAAAGACGTTGTTACAAAGTCCATCTTACTACAGTGGTTCTAAAATAACTTTATGAATCAGCGACAATAGTTTTTGTGCGCAAAAAAACCCTAAATAACGACTTACATAGTGATGACGATTTCAAAACAAGGCATCATGAAGCTTCGAAGCGTTATGAATCAGTGAGTCGAATCAGTGGTTTGAATAGCCAAATTTCAGCAGTTTGACACGCGATCCGAATCATGAATCGACTCACTGATTCATAATGCTTCGAAGCTTCATGATGCCGTGTTTTGAAATCGTCATCACTATATAAGTCGTTATTTAGGGTTTTTTGTGCACAAAAACTATTGTCGCCGATTCATAAAGTTATTTTAGAACCACTGTAGTGAGATGGACTTTGTAACGACGTCTTTAGTGTCTTTTAAGGGTCTTGAGAGTGAACCGTGCCATTGTGCCAATGGAGGCCTTTCAGAGGCATCAGATTTACACTAAAATATCTTCATTTCTGTTCTGAAGATGAACGGAGGTCTGACGGGTGTCCAACGACATGAGGGTAAGTCATTAATGACAGAATTTTCATTTTTGGGTGAACTAACCCTTTAATGCCTTAATCTGCATGATCATATTCTATATCCCTTATTCATACCCAATACCTAAACTTAACAACTTTCTTACTAACTATTAATAAGCAGTAATTGGGAGTTTATTGAGGCTAAAGTCAAATAGTTAATAGTGAGAAATGGACCCTAATCCAAAGTGTGACGCATATATACCGGTCACTATGGCGACAAAAAACAAATAAACTTTAGCATGCTTCATTTTGGTCACATGACCTCAATATGTTGCATGAATCAATGGATTTGGGTGAAAACATGTTGCTATGCTAATGAATAATGAGTGCATGCAGCTAAGATGTACAATTTCACTCATTTGTGTGTTATTTGTTTTAATGAATAGAGTGAGGTATATTTTTCAGGATTGCATAAAATATATGTATAATACATTTTATGTGAATATTTTTACTGATCTAAGAGCAATACATTCTGGGGTGCATGTGATGCCTGATAATAGAGGGAAATTTAATAATGCTGCAGACTTTATATCGGGAGATTATGATGGCTTAAAATGCTGTCTAGGTAGGGAGCTCACTAGCTTCAGCCTTGTTCTTTGTTCAAGGCAAGAGACACTTTACAAGATATAAAAATAACAAAAGTATTGACAAATAAACTTTAGCATGCTTCATTTTGGTCACATGACCTCAGTATTTTGCATGATGCAAGGATCAATGAATCGAAAATCTGAAAAATTTGATAGAAAATCAATGGATTTGGGTGAAAACATGTTGCTATGCTAATGAATAACGAGTGCAGCTAAAATGTACAATTTCACTCGTTTTGTGTGTTATTTTTTTTTATGAATAGTGTGAGGTATATTTTTCAGTATTGCATAAAATATATGTATATATACATTTTATTCATAGAGTTCTTTTCAAGGCAACTCAAATATGCTTTACAGGAGATAAAAATACCAAAAGCAGTATAAAACATAAAAAAGCAACAGTAACATTATTGTCAATTAACAAAAAATATATATATTTATTCACTTGTCAGTGAATATTTTTACTGATCTAAGAGCAATGCATTTTGGGATGCATGTGATGCCTGATAATAGAGGGAAACTTTACATTATATTACAGACTTTATATCGGGAGATTATGACGGCTTAAAATGCTGTCTAGGTAGGGAGCTCACTAGCTTCAGCCTTGTTCTTTGTTCAAGGCAAGAGACACTTTACAAGAGATAAAAATAACCAAAGTATTAACAAATAAACTTTAGCATGCTTCATTTTGGTCACATGACCTCAGTATTTTGCATGATGCAAGGATCAATGGATCAAAAATCTGAAAAATTTTATAGAAAATCAATGGATTTGGGTGAAAACATGTTGATAAGCTAATCAAACATGAGCATTAATCAAACATGAAAAGCACATAAATACACATTTTTAAAATATATTTATTCGCTTGTGCAATGCAGGTACTTGAAGGTACTTTAGGAAAGTCTAATCTATGATGCCTTAAAATGCTGTCTAGGTAGGGAGCTCACTAGAGTTTGGAACAGGACACAAAACGCACCCTATCTTTATCGTTCTCAGCGCTCATCTCTGAAGTGGGTTAGACAGTCCTGCCGCAGGGTCCTTCCCCCCGTCGCTGACCTCTGGGCACTATAGAATTATGCAGTTAGAAATATTAATATTCACCAGACCCGCCCTCCTGACCCCCGGCATTCACTCCGGTATCAACCGCACACACTGATTGGCTGGGTGGTGGCGTATTATAATGAGGAGGGCAGAAGTCAGTGGGACAGAGCCATGAGATATTAATAAGCCTTAAAAATCGGCCCCTGAGGACCGGCGCTCCTCCGTGATACCACCTTTAAATTTGCAGGATCTTCGTCATTCTCGTGAGCCTTTCTCTCTGTCTTTTGCCTCTGGCTTGTGTTTCAGAGTCACTCGACCGACTTGACAGAGGTTCAGACCCACAGGAAAGAGAAATCACAAAGGATCTCTTTTAATATCTCTATTGTGTCTCCTAGAAAGGAAGAGCAAAGTGCTTCTCCGATGTTATATTTAGTTTGTTTTGCATGGGCTTTTACTTACTTCTCAACAGTAGAGAGAATTGATTCTAGTAATATAAGTAATAAATAGACCTCAATAATCTTACACTCTCACAAAAAAAAGTACAAAATTGTACCTTTTGAGGTACAAGTGGCCATCACTGGGGTACATTTTTGTACCTCTAAGTCAGGGGTAGGCAAGTTCGGTACCAGAGAGTCGATGTCCTGCAGAGTTTAGCTCCAACCCTACTAAGCCACCACAGTATAAAACTCATGGCTCCCAGCATGCATTGCAGCATTAGGTATGTCACCATTGTTGAGATTCATATGCCGATTCTTGATATCTGTATGCGTCTAAACACAGATGGAGCAAAAAATTAAGAATGTCTGATCTGTGGCAAGAAAGTATTGCTTGTGAATAATATTTAATAACATTTTTAGTCAGTGATGAGTTTAGTCAAACATTTTTCTTCATGATAATTTTTGTTTATGGTTTCTTTTGATTTGAACAGATTATGTGTTTTGTTAACACTGTAACACAAATCACAAACCCACATAAAAAGCACTGGAGGAAACAATGATCTCCATAATGGCGACCACACATTTTCAACATCAACATTTAAACCTCTGTTAATTCTCAATAAGAGCTTCTATAGACGTCTTCAGGGTTGGAGTTAAATTCTGCAGGACTCTCTAGGACCGAACTTGCCCTGCTCTAAGGTGAGGAAAACTATGGTATAATTGTACTCTATGGACCAATTGTGTTACTTTAAAGGTACAGTTATACGTTTTGTTCCCCAAGGAACAAGATTGTACCTCTACTGTACCTTTTTTTTCTGAGTGTGTATGTATGGAAACTTGTTTCTACTTCATAACTCGTAATTGTGAGTTCACTGTTAAAATGATATTTACATTTACATTTACGCATTTGGCAGACGCTTTTATCCAAAGCGACTTACATTGCATTCAAGGTACACATTTTACATTTTTGTGAGTTCTTGCTTTCCCTGGGAATCGAACCCATGACCTTGGCGATGCTAGCACCATGCTCTATTGTTTGAGCTACAGGAAAGCTATATGATCAATACATCTTTTACATTATAGATCTTCAAAATAATTTATGCAATTTTGACATTTTATGAGATTCAGCTCAATTTTTAAAGTCAGTTTGATATAATTTAAGCTGAAAGGACTTGTTTGATTGCTTAAAAAAACGAGTTGGAAATGTTTTACTGTGTTTATATCTCACAACTAAATGCGAGTCATAAACTTGGAATTGTTAGGGGAGAAAAAAGTCAAAATTGCAAGATATAGTTGCATTTACTTTTTTTTTATTTCCGTGGCAAAAACAAGCATTCATACATATGTATCTCTACAGAAAACAATCTGCTATCAAAAGTAATATGAACTCAAATAATCTGAACTATAACTAGTGACTCATTTGTGTCTGTTTTTGTTTACTGTGGAATTTTAGAAAGAATATCTTAGAACTCATCCTGAGATATAAAAGAGAAACAGAGTACCTCATCAGAGTTTCAGGACAAGGTTAGACATGATTGTCGGAGACGTCTTGTTATGTCCGCCCGTCTGTCCTTGTGTTTTGGTGTCTGGTGTTTGACGTGTCTTTACTGGCCTTGTCAGGGTTTGAGTTTCATGTTTCTGCTTGTGTCAGGAAGAAAGACATCTGAAGACGTTCAAGAGAGACAGAACCAACAGCCTGCGATCAAAGGTGAATTTTTATCATCATTACTCCAGTCTTCAGTGTCACATGATCCTTCAGAAATCATTCTGATATGATTTGATGCTAAGAAACATGTATGATTATTATCAATGTTGAAAACAGTTGTGCTTAAGTGTCTTGTTTTTTGAGGAAAAAGTAAAAGTATACATTTATTTAAAAAAAAAAAAACTCACTGACCCATAACAAAAGGCACATTTTATCAGAAGTTTTTGGAAATTTCGTAATAATAATAATAATAATAATACATTTTATTTTTAACGCACTTTACATTAAACAAAGTCTCAAAGTGCTACAGATTTAAAACAATAAAAAATGTAATAAAAATAAATAAGAATAAATAAAACTGAAAAATTAAAGTAACAAATCAATCAAAAGCTCATGTCTTGTTATAACTCAGAAACATTTTGAGTACTGTCTCGGTATGGTTTCATAACGATGTGCTAATGCGTTTGTAAAATACAGCATTTTTAACATAATTTAAATTAGCCAATGTCCAAAATGACCTATATGGAAAAATGTGGTATCATATGACTCGGCTCTCCAAAGAGACCAGTTTTGTGATTTTTGGCCAAACCATTCTGAAGTTATGAGCAAAAATAGCAAGTTTTCATATCTCCTGACCACTAGGTGGCGCTGCGCCGAAACTGTGCAGGTCGCCTCAGGTCATGGATGTCATAACACACACCAAGTTTGGTCATAATTCGCTAAAGCGTTGCGGAGATATAGCCTCACATTAATTTTGCCGCGCTCTTTGTCAAATTCGTTCACGTGTTTCACGCATTAAACTTGAGTTTCTGTAGCTTTTTGTCGGCATGGTTTGAGGATGATTTGGTTCAATTTTCGGAGCAACGGCCTAGGAGGAGTTCGAAAAAGTAGATTTTCCAGAAAAATGTAATGGTGGAAAAAGAAACGTCTTGAGCCAAGGAATCTGAGGGTAAAAGTGTTGTTTCTTGTTTTTGTTTTAGCCCTTACGGTTCAAGCGTTATTAGCATAAATGTGAGCGCAAATTCGGACAGTTGGTGGTGCTAGAGGGATTGAGTTGGAGACTTCAAATTTGCTTTGGTGACAGATCAGACTGTCCTCTATCAGTGTGCCAAATTTCATAACTTTCCCGCAAACGGAAGAATAATAATAACAGCAACGATTACAATAGGTGTATTCCAAAAACTTTCTAAATGTACTAATGCAGTTCCTTGCAAAGCATGCTGGGAACTACAGATCCTAGCTATGTCAACAAAAATGATTGTAGTCCCAACATAAAAGTATTGTTAACTTTTGGTGGATTGAACATCATGAAATTAATTTGTGACAAAATGTTCCAGAATTGTTGCATCAGCCCATTTGAACAAAATTCGAAATGGCCGATGTCCAAAATGACCGATATGGAAAAATTTGGTATCATATGACTCGGCATGATGAAATCCAAGAATCCAAAGAGGCCAGTTTTGAGATTTTTGGCCAAACCGTTCTGAAGTTATTTGCAAATATAGCTAATTATTTTCATATCTCCTGACCACTAGGTGGTGCTGCGCCGAAACTGTGCAGGTCGCCTCAGGTCATGGATGTCATAACACACACCAAGTTTGGTCAGAATTTGCTAAAAAACGTTATGGAGATATAGCCTCACGTTCATTTTGCTGCCCTCTTTGTCAAATTTGGTTGCGCGTTTGACGAATCAACTTGAGTTCCATAACTTTTTGTCGGCATGGTTTGAAGATGATCTGGTTAATCGCCTAGGAGGAGTCGAAAAAGTAGATTATTCGGAAAAATTTAAAGGTGGAAAACGAATCGTCTTGGGCCAAGGAATCTGAGGGTAAAAACGTTGTTTCTTGTTTTTGTTTTAGTCCTCACGGTTCAAACGCTATTAGCATAAATGTGAGCGCAAATTCGCCAGTTGATGGCGCTAGAGGGATTGAGTTGAGAGACTTCAAATTTGCTATATTGACAGTTCAGACTGTCCTCTATCAGTGTGCCAAATTTCATAACTTTCCCACAAACGGAAGAATAATAATAACGGCAACGATTACAATAGGTGCCGACGCACCTACAGTACTTGGCCCCTAATAACGCTTTCTAAATGTACTAATGCAGTTCCTTGCTAAGCATGCTGGGAACTACAGATCCTAGCTATGTCAACAAGTTTGGTCACACCAAGTTTGTTCATAATTCGCTAAAGCATTGCGGAGATATAGCCTCGTGTTCATTTTGCCGCGCTCTTTGTCGAATTCGTTCACGCGTTTGACGAATCAACTTGAGTTTCCACAACTTTTTGTCGGCATGGTTTGAAGATGATTTTATTCAATTTTCAGAGCAACGGCCTAGGAGGAGTTCGAAAAGTAGATTTTTCAGAAAAATTTAATGGTGGAAAAAGAAACGTCTTGAGCCAAGGAATCTGAGGGTAAAAATGTTGTTTCTTGTTTTTGTAGGGTGACCAAATGTCCTGTTTTCAAGTCCTGTCCTGGCCCTAATATAAAAATTTTTTGTCCATACAGAGGGTTCATACTTTAAATGTATTGAAATTAATAAGGAATCTTTGAGTAAACTTCGAGTATCATTTGCGTATCTCATTGCCGGGCCGAGTGTCCTGGTTTTCGGTAATCAAAATATGGTCACCCTAGTTTTTGCCCTTATGGTTCAAACGTTATTAGCATAAATGTGAGCTCAAATTTGCCAGTTGGTGGCGCTAGAGGGATTGAGTTGTAGACTTCAAATTTGCTATGGTGACAGTTCAGACTGTCCTCTATCAGTGTGCCAAATTTCATAAATTTCCAGCAAACGGAAGAATAATAATAACGGCAACGATTACAATAGGTGCCGACGCACCTACGGTACTTGTCCCCTAATAACGCTTTCTAAATGTACTAAAGCAGTTCCTTGCAAAGCATGCTGGGAACTACAGATCCTAGCTATGTCAACAAAAATGATTGTAGTCCCAACATAAAAGTATTGTTAACTTTTGGTGGATTGAACATCATGAAATTAATTTGTGACAAAATGTTCCAGAATTGTTGCATCAGCCCATTTGAACAAAATTCGAAATGGCCGATGTCCAAAATGACCGATATGGAAAAATTTGGTATCATATGACTCGGCATGATGAAATCCAAGAATCCAAAGAGGCCATTTTTGTGATTTTTGGCCAAACCGTTCTGAAGTTATATGCAAAAATAGATAATTATTTTCATATCTCCTGACCACTAGGTGGTGCTGCGCCGAAACTGTGCAGGTCGCCTCAGGTCATGGATGTCATAACACACACCAAGTTTGTTCATAATTCGCTAAAGCATTGCGGAGATATAGCCTCGTGTTAATTTTGCCGCGCTCTTTGTCGAATTCGTTCACGCGTTTGACAAATCAACTTGAGTTTCCATAACTTTTTGTCGCCATGGTTTGAAGATGATTTGGTTCAATTTTCAGAGCAACGGCCTAGGAGGAGTTCGAAAAGTAGATTTTTCAGAAAAATTTAATGGTGGAAAAAGAAACGTCTTGAGCCAAGGAATCTGAGGGTAAAAACGTTGTTTCTTGTTTTTGTAGGGTGACCAAATGTCCTGTTTTCAAGTCCTGTCCTGGCCCTAATATAAAAATGTTTTGTCCATACAGAGGGTTCATACTTTAAATGTATTGAAATAATAAGGAATCTTTGAGTAAACTTCGAGTATCATTTGAGTATCTCATTGCCGGGCCGAGTGTCCTGGTTTTCGGTAATCAAAATATGGTCACCCTAGTAATTCCCCTTACGGTTCAAACGTTATTAGCATAAATGTGAGCTCAAATTCGCCAGTTGGTGGCGCTAGAGGGATTGAGTTGGAGACTTCAAATTTGCTATGGTGACAGTTCAGACTGTCCTCTATCAGTGTGCCAAATTTCATAAATTTCCAGCAAACGGAATAATAATAATAACGGCAACGATTACAATAGGTGCCGACGCACCTACGGTACTTGGCCCCTAATAACGCTTTCTAAATGTACTAAAGCAGTTCCTTGCAAAGCATGCTGGGAACTACAGATCCTAGCTATGTCAACAAAAATGATTGTAGTCCCAACATAAAAGTATTGTTAACTTTTGGTGGATTGAACATCATGAAATTAATTTGTGACAAAATGTTCAAGAATTGAAAAGTATTTTGTGAGTGTACATAAAAGGGTCATGAATATCACAATAGATTCTTCAGGTGAGAGACATCAACGGTCCCCTGAACACCCAGAATGTCTGTAGGACACGACTGAGGAGGGCCTCGTCACGCAGGTCTTCCTCAGATTAAAGGCTCGGTGCTAATAAAACACGAGGCTCATGGTCTCGATCCCGAGCTCACAGCGAATGATCAACCTGAGTTTGATGAGGAACCTCTGAGGCTCTCGGCTGCTTTAAAGGCGCCTTTCCCTTTCATCAATAGGCTTTCAGTCAACACGTCATGGTTAATACAGATCAGTAGCGGAGGGTCTCCCGGGGTTTGCCCGCAGGCGGCTCTCTGAGACCGGCGAGAGAGATCTGAGAGCTTCCTCTCTCCGGCAGGCCACCAACTCATTTTCAGTGTTAAAAGCTGGAGAGCGCTTGAGGAGGCTGATTCTCCTTCTCACCTTATTAATGAGCTCAGTGGCGCTCTGGTGCTGTCAGAGGTCCGCTCGTGATTAGAGCTGTCTGTCTCTCATGAGACAGCTGTGAGAGCATTTCCAAACCCTGTTGATGCTGGCAGAGAGCGGCTCTGGCAAATGGGGCATTTAAATGCGTTTCTATGTGGATTATAACGAAACATTAACGGGTGAATGTCACAAAACAAGAGCACATCCGGCTCATGATTCCCCCAGAAATCAAAGGGGAAACTATAGACCCTTTTCACATTTCCTGGTTTCTCAGAGCGGAAGTCGTCATAGTTGGGTTAAATATTATAGCTGTGAATGAGAGAATACATTAAATATTTTTCTGTGTGCCCATTTGCTCACATAGCAAAGGAAAAGTGATTTCACAACTTTCAAAAAGAGGGAAAAAATAGTGAGATGGATAACGAAAAGAGAGAAATATGTTCGTTTTTACCATCACTCCCATAGACGCTATTACTAAACACCCTCACAGCAGCGGTAACTTTTTTATTGTAATTTGATGCAAAAGTAATAAAATACAAAGTTTTGGTGTTATAAATGTACATATATATTTTTTAAAAAGAAAATACAAAAAACGCTGCAGGATTTACGATATTGATGACCGTTAAAACGCGTCATCACAGTCAGTGAAAAGGGTCTATTTATGCAAAAACACACATACCTCCTCATTTCTAATGACTAAAACACATAGGCTAATAATAACAGTAATAATACATTAAATCATTTACATGCATCAATTTAGCAGATTTACAACAAAGCGATTCGCTGTAAAAAATAAACGTGATTTTTAACGGTAAAAGACTGTAAAAATGCTGCGGTTAAAAATAGTTAACAGAAAGTTTCCCAGTGAATAACTGTAATAAATCTAACCTTACATTTAATGTCATTTTACAGTAAAATACCGTTAAATTTACAGTTTTTGGAAGTGAAAAAGAACAAGTCGTCGTGTTATTTACAGTGAAAGAACGTAAATTGATATCCCCAGAATTCCTTATTATCCAGAATTATGTACATTATGGTTTTATGTTACATCTAATGTTGTTAAATTAATATTTATTGCATTTTTAAAATGTCATGTGTGTTACCGTGATGGTGTTTCATGTTTGTGTGAATGACACTTAGTATTGTCCTCCTAAAAGCTTTGATTCATCATGTGACTCTCATCTCCACTGTGATTGGTGGTTATCAGTATATCAAAAGTACATAACAGATATTCGTATTTCAATAGGTTGGTAATTTAATGTTATTTCAGTTAATGAAATACTGTTATTTAGTGTAAATTTAACTTAAATCTAAAATGTTACCGTATTTTTTACGGTAAAGTTCTGGCAAACAGCTGCCGTTTTATTACCGTATATTTTCCTGGGATTTTTTTTTTTACAGCGTGAGGAGGCAATACAAGTTAAAAGTTTCATCTAGAAGAAGCACGACAATGCAGGGAATATTAATAAGAAATATATAATGAGAAATATTGGAAACAGAGTCAATAAATGCTTTAATAAGAGAGTTAAGGGGGGGGGGGGGTTTAATAATTATATATATTTATATATATATATATATATATATAATTATAAACATTAATTGTATTTATTTGTATTATTATTAATCGTATTATTAATTAATAATCTTTTTATTGTATTAATTAAATTGTTATATTTATGATATTAAGAAAACATAAAATTATATGAATTATATACACACACAGACACACAAGACAATGCAGGGAATATTAATAAGAAATATATAATAAGCAATATTGGAAACAGAGTCAATAAATGCTTTTTAAGAACGTTAAAGGGGGGGAAAGGTGAGTTTTTAGACTCCAAAAGTTAAAAACAGAAGAAAAATATATATAATAAAAAGTGTATATATATATATATATATATATATATATATATATATATATATATATATATATATATATATATATATATATAAAACATTAATAGTATTTATTTTAAATTTTTTAATTAATATTATATATATATATTTATTTTTTTATATTTTCTTTTTTTGCAAGATTCAACCCAAGCTCATATTTTTGTTCTAAAACGTGTCAGACTGCAATTCATAACACAAGTACGCAGTGCATTAAGCATTTGCATACTTGCGTATAGAATGTTTCCGGGACTTATAATGACTGGATTTTCCTCAAACCCAAGCGAGAGTCTGGAGGAGAAATTTACATGTTATTATTGTAGTAAAATGAATGACCTATCAAAGATTCCAGCACATGCTCCATCAAAGAAGATCTGCGGCTGTGGGAGAGTAAAACTGGCTGTGGGAATGTCATGTTATAATAATAATAATGACGTAGAGGTTTAGAAGTGGAACAGAAGATCCAGACACTCTGAATGAAGCTAAACCTAGTGTTAGTATTGACATTTACCTCACATTATAGAGTCCTTTCTGTCATACAGATTATCCTGATTTACTTTATGATGACCAACCTCAGTGAAGGATGATTGGAATGCGCTACACCTCTACAAGAGGATGGCACAATCCCATCATGCTTTGC
>JARQWZ010003731.1:30000-87500 GCA_033150135.1 Gobio occitaniae
TTTTTAGCTAAGAATAGACTAAAAAAGTCACACAGTGTAGCTTAAAGGACAACTCCGGTGAAAAATGAACCTAGGGGTAATTAACACATGGTTACCAAGTAGATCGTTCTCTGGGATGCGTTTTCCTGAAAATCGGATGTAAAGAGTTTTATCTCTAAAAACAGATTAGCTTATAACGCTAGTATATGGGGCATAGAATAAGTAAAATTAAATCGCTAGTTAATACCACTAAAAAGGCTCAAAATAGCCTCACACTAACACAGTAGCATAATGAGGGTCCCTACAAGCAAACCGAAGCATTGAGAACTTTGTAAGTGTACAAACAGTTTAATAAGAAGATGCTTTATAATGACCGTACATTACGCGTATACAGACAGGAGCCATCTTGGAAAACAGTCTCGACGAGTCGAGCCACGAACGCTGTACTAAGTGAGCTGGTTGATAGGAATCAAATTTGTGAAATCTAATTACATGGAAATGCATGAATTGTTAATTACCCCTAGGTTCATTTTTCACCGGAGTTGTCCTTTAAGACATCAATGTGTCGCCACGAGCCGCAGGGTTTAATTTGAAGTTGTCTGTGCATGTTTTTTTTTCTCTAATAGAATTAGACCCTATTCACATGTATTATACGACTGACAGACGGCAACGGTTGGAGTTAAAAATCTTCATTTGTGTTCTACTGAAGAAACAAAGACACCTACATCTCGGATGCCCTGGGGGTGAGCAGAAAAACATAAAATTTTCGTTTTTGGGTGAACTATTCCTTTAATGTTTTTTTTCCTCCCCCATTAAAAAGTATTTTGACTCACTTTCTTTGTGTGTGCAACCTCATCTGATATTTCAACGCTATCTCACAACCAATTCATACGTTTTTTATGAGGTGGCTAATTTGTACGAATTTGTACGAATTGGTAAGTTTTGTCTAAACCCCAGTGATGGGTAGGTTTAGGGGCGGGGCTTGAGGTAGGTAATTCCTACGAATTCCTACGAATTTGGCAACTCGTCAAATACGTACAATTTAGCAAAAATCGTACATATTTGTACGACCTCACTCGTACAAATGAATTAGCCACCTCGTAAATTATATACGAATTGCTGAGAGATCGGGTTGAATATTTCATTGCATTTACATTTATTAGCAAACTATGGTAGCTTGTTTCCGCCACGGAATAAACTATTTAAAAGGTAATTGCGACTTTTTAACTCACAATTCTGACCTTTTCTGTCAATTGTGGCTTTATGTCTCGCAATTCTGACTTTATATCTTGGAATTCTGACTATTTTTCTCACAATTGCAACTTTATATTACACAATTCTGACTTTATAACTCGCAATTGTGAGTTTATATATTGCAATTCTGACTTTTTCTCGCAATTGCAACTTTATAACTCAGAATTGTGAGATGTAAACTCACAATATGCATGAAAAAAAGTCAGAATTGCGAGATAAAAAGCCGCAGTTACCTTTAAAATTGTACGTATTTTTACGACCTCGTACAATTTGGTAAGTTTTGTCTAAACCCCAGTGACGCGTAGGTTTAGGGGCAGGGTTTGAGGTAGGCCATTTGTACGAATTCATACGAATTTGGCAATTTGTCAAATACGTACAATTTAGCAAAAATTGTACGTATTTTTACGACCTCACTCGTACAAATGAATTAGCCTCCTCGTAAAATATGTACGAATTGCCATGAGATTGGGTTTAATATTTCACTGCATTTACATTTATTAGCAAACTATGGAAGCTTGTTTCCGTCACGGAATAAAACAATTTAAAAGATAATTGTGACTTTTTAATTCACAATTCTGACTTTTTCTCTCAATTGCGGCTTTATATCTCGCAATTCACCTTTTTTTTCTCGCAATTCTAACTTTATATCTTGCAATTCTTACTTTTTTCCTCACAATTGCAACTTTATAACTCGCAATTGTGCTTATATATTGCAATTATTACTTTTTCTCGCAATCGCAACTTTATAACTCAGAATCATGAGATGTAAACTCCTAATATGCATGAAAAAAAAGATAAAAAGCTGCAGTTACCTTTTTTATTTTTTATTCTGTGGTGGAAACAAGCTTCCATAGGAGACATACAACTTTGTAAAAAATAAAATAAAATAACAAAACGCAAATATGATTCTTAATCTTGAAATAGGTCTTAGAATATCCAAAATTGACTGCCTGGTACAAATAAATTAAATTAATATTTTTATTCTTCATATTTCCTACTTCATATGAATTGATTACCAGAGAATGTCTACTCTACAGAAAAAAAAAAATTTCAGTAACATTTCCAACATTTTGCCGAATGTTGTATTTCGTAGCCTAATAAAGGTTCATTTTTATCCAAATCAAGCAATTAAGTTTGCAGAAAAGTAACAAGCTAGTACAGTATTTCTGGATTTCAACTCCCAATAAACCTGGTAACTTTTAGGTACATGTAAGGATAGCATACGCATGTGATGTAACATGTAATGTCAGAAATACGTAAAAGTTCACCCACACACAAAAAAGTTTCAATAATAAAAAGCAGCAAATTTAAGCTTTTACTGTAAATCCTCTGGTACATTTGCCCATAGACTTCCACTGTAACATGAACATGATGGGAATTGTAGTTCTAGACTAAATGTGAGCAGGCATTTACTCATCTCACTTTCATGAGAAACACATTCATATTTATCAAAATTAATAAAAAACGTAAAATGCAAACTCACACTCTGAACGCAACTTTGAGTGAATTTATGTTCAACCAACAAGCTATATTGAGTTAGAGGAACTTAATCATTTGTATCATTAACACAATGATTTTAAGTTGATAACTCAAAAAAATTAAGTTGCTCAAACAGAGTTGTAGCCCTGGAACCAATTAATCGTATCTGTTCAAATCATCAGCTGTCATAGCACATGCTAACATAACTTATTTAACATGTATATTTAATGAAGAGGTAAGATGTTAGCGCAGTCACTGCTTATAGAGTCAGTGTAGTGTTTACCTTCATGCGTCTCTTCAGCACACAAACTTCAACATTACACAAACTCTTTTAAATCTCAAACACTAACATGTCTTTCCCTTCACTAAAAACGAATAAATTAACACTTCATTTCAACATTTATTCTCCTTATCCAGTCCTATGCAAAGCATGCTGGTAACTAGAAATCCACTGCCTAATTTCATTAAGTTACTACAACCTGATTAAAAAAAAAAGCCAATTAACGCAGAAATTTTAGTTTAAATTACAGACGATGTTAAGGTGATGTAGTGCTGAAAATTATTTTCTCAACAGAACTCTAAAAAATAACGTTTGCAACTTAAAAGGTTTAATGAAAACAATAAATTCGATTTTTTAACTTGCAGCCGTCCATTTATTTAAGTTGTGGTAACAAGTCCCCTATAGAGTGCAGAATATTACGCAAACCTACAATAATTAAATAAATCTTAAATTACATAAATATACTTTATGTATTTAATCTCACTGTATTGACCAATGTCTTCGCTTTTGACCTTAAAGCATACTAATAAGCAAAAAATAGGCAATTTTTTTTGTTTGTTTTATTGCTAAAATGTGACCCTGGAGTCGTGTGTCTCACGGGTATATTTGTGGCAATAGCCAACAATACATTGTATGGGTCAAAATTATTATTTTTCTTTCTAAAAAATCATTAGGATATTAAGATCATGTTCCATGAAGATATTTTGTAAATTTCCTACTGCAAATATGTAAAAAAAACCTTATTATTAGTACTAATATGCATTGCTAAGACTTTATCTGGACAACTTTAAAGGAGATTTTCTCAATATTTAGATTTTTTGTTGCACCCTCAGATTCCAGATTTTCAAATAGTTGTATATCGGCCAAATATTGTCAATGGAAAGCTTATTTATTATTATTTGTATAAATCTCAATTTCAAAAATTGACCTTTATGATAAGATTGAGGAACTGGGTCCTATTCTCCTGCAGTCCATCAGAAGGCTTATTCATTTCACTTTTGGTGTGAAAGAGCCTTTACATTTGCCATAAATAGAACTTTTGTTTATTTGTTATTAAAAATCAAACAGGCAAGCCCAGCCCAGGTGAGAAAAGTAACACATCCATTAAATGCAATTAGTTCATTTTTAGGGAGTAACGCAATATTGCAATGCATCAATTTTAAAAGTAACGTTCCCCAACACTGAGCATATCAAGAAATGTCTGCAGTAATCACAAACCATGCAAGTTATGACCCTGCATGTGAAATTAGTCTCATCTTTGTAGATAGCATGCACATTTTAATTGTCTCATGCCATTTAAGCACATCCGGTTCTCTCAGAAGGTCACCGGGGTCGTGCCTTTACAATGCCTTTCAAATCAAACCTCTGCACGTACTCTGGCAATTTCTCTTTTGTCCGCTCTCAGACTTCAACGCCTTTTTCCCCGACGTTTTCTTTTTCATCCTCAGGCTATTCCTCCTAAGGCTATTTTCCCTTCTCTTTTATTTCTCAGAGAGAATACGAAATTCCAGCTATCAGAAAGAGTAGATCAAACAAGGCCTCGGCTGAATTCACTGTCAGAATAAAACCATTTGTTCCTGAGGCTTTTACTCCGAAGACCTCGTCCCTGGACCGTTTCCTTCTTCATGTGTGTGTTTTATGTGGTTTAGGCAGTCGTTCCTCTGGGTCAGTCTGCCACTGTTCATTTGAGAAAACATGGCGGTTTACTCCAGAACCTGCTTAGTATGCACAAGACGTGCGTTCAGTTCTCTTAAAGGAGCCCGCTCTCAAATGAAATGAAAAGAAACTATTTCTAAACTTGTGCGACTGCTGTGGACTGTTGTCTGGCTTGTTTTCAAGTGGCGTTATCAGCACAGATTGCATTTACGTCCTTACATCCATCAACACTCAAACACTGCCATCGCAAAAACAAGAAAAGTCCAACTAGTCGTCCAACAACATGACCCGTTTTAACATTACCTTCATGATTGCTGTCAGCAATGTTCCCATCTTCATTCAAAATCAATTTGTGAGAGGACTATGATATGAAGGTTATGATATAAAATGTGTTATTTGCACATAAGGAGTGCTGAACTCTCCAGTATGAGTCTAAAGACATTGGGCCCTATTTTCAAGATCTGAGCACATGGCGCAGGTGCTCTTAGGGCGTGTCCGAATCCACTTTTGCTAGTTACACGACAGGAAAAATGGTCCAAAAGGGTTGTACTTAGTCTCTTAATGAGTCATGGGTGTGTTTTGGGCGTAACGTGCAATAAACCACTAAGAGTCTAATCTCCCTTTCCCTTTAAAAGCCAGTTGTGCGCGCGCCAATATGAGTTTTTGTCATATTTTATCACAGTTTTCTAAACTATAGCGAATAAACTGTGATAATGTGAGAAATGTTGAAGGTGACTATGTACATTAGGGGTGTAACGGAACACAAAACTGACGGTTCGGTACGTACTTCGGTTTTGGAGTCACGGTTCGGTACGGATTCGGTACAGCAGTTTTACAAAATTGCTTTTAATAATTTTTATTCAACAGCGGTTTAATGAAAACATTTTTTGTCTGTCCTTAAATGAATTCAGTTATAACTAAAAGCTTTCTCATAAGGCAGTTTTTCATTAACATCTAAATCGAATTTATTTATTTTTTCTCCAATTCGTTGTTGAAATATAATCATTTAGTGGCTGTAATTTTCATGACAGGTTTATTTAAACATACATTAAATAAACAAGACACCACTAACAGGCTAAGTAGTATATAATGAATATATATATAGGCTAATATAACAAATATATAGGCTAATATAGTGCATGTATTCAGTGAAAGAGTTAACCTCTCTAGTGAACTCAGCTGTGGACACTGAATGACTTCTGAGGTAAACGTGATTCCCATTCAGTCGGTCACGTTCGACGTACGTCGGACGTACCGACGAATTGGGATCACTTCTGGGAGCCCCTATCAGCTTCGAGCTATCTAGAACCGGCCAATGAACAATTGGCGTGCGAGATTTGCATCTCGCGCTCCGCCCCGCGCCGCGGGTATAAACAGGAAGCGAGAGCGAATGCACGCTGTCATTCACTTCGGAGCCACACGGCAGAACGAAGACCACTCAAATTGAGTTCGCTGCTATCAGCAAGACAAATAAAGAGTTTGAAAGAACCGGAGAAGAGGAGAAACGCGTGTTGGAGAGACGGCACATTCCAGCGGGACCGCGGAAGACTCATCAGCTGCCTCTGTGCTACAGAGAAAACTGCTGTTTTCACAGCAACAAATTTCTGTTGGTCTGGTTTGGGCGTTTTCCTGTATTGAGTACAGGCACGGGCTGCACTACAATCCCGTGCGCTGTCGCGTTTCCCCCTGAGTGCTTCAGCACAGAGCGTTTCCTCACAAAAGAGTACACGGGTGTGACACTGCGTCTTTTTCAAGACGTCATTCCACTCGTGCGTTTCTGGATGCGGTTGTTTCCTGTCCTGACGGCCACGATCCCTCTCGCATAAACATGTTGAGACTGTGTCGTGGGTGATCCATGTTCTCTCAGGGGAACTGGATCACGTCGACGCGCTGGTCATCTCACCTTCCGCGTGAGGGTTTGAGTGTTCAGCGCGCCGTGTGCCGTCTGGCTGCCGGGTGACAGCGCGGGTTGCCACGGCAACTCTGCGCGCGTCACTCGGCGCCTCCGATGCGCGGTCGAGACTATGATGCCTCAAACGGGGTTGAGTCCCTTCGCTTATACCCCGATCTAGTCTCTTTTCTGGTGCACCAGAGGGGGGACTATTTTGGCTGATAAGCCTGGGTGGCCTGAGGATTACAGTGAGGCTTCCCCGCCGCGTACATCTCTGTGGGCCCCTCACTCCTCTATCGCATCGCAAGCATGTTGAGACTGTGTTCGTGGGTGGTCTATGCTCTCTCATGAGAGCATGGCCACGTCGGCGCGCTGTTCGTCTTGCCTTTTTCATTGGGGCTTGAGTGTTCAGCGCGCCGTGTGCCGTCTCACGGCCACGCCCACTGTCTCACGTGTCTGCTGGTAGCTTACAGATGGGATTGCTGGTCCTTGAAAGGGGACCTAGCGTTTCATTTGGGGCTCTAGCAGAGGACAGATGTCAATCGCTGCATCGGAGAGAGGGCTGTTATATGTTGAAAATGAGGATGATGCTGAGATTCCCACCGTAATAGTGGGCGCTCGTGCTGAATCCGATTCATACTTGACAGCCATGCTTTCCAAGGATTGGTTGAGGCATAGTGCAACGCGTAAATCGCCTTGCCTGCCCCTTGCCTTTTTTTTTTTCGGATGTGCATTGGAAGGCTTTGGCATTGTGGAACTATTGGTGCCAAAATATGGAACACCAATAGGGCCATAATCTGTATGAAGTTTTCCTCTCTCTCACTACCCTCATCGGTGGGGTGGCAGTGCCACTGGCAGGCCACCTCCGCCCTGCTTAGTGCACGAGGGTAGTTCTGAGCCGAGGTTGAGCTGCGCACAGCGCTGGCCCTTGGCTAGACGATGTCCACCCTGGTCCAGAAACACAATTGACCCGGATTTGGTCTGGAACTGTTCTTCCCCGGAGGAGGGCCGGGTGGAAAACCATTAGTAATTCTGTTCCGCCACTGATGTTAAAAACAGCCAGTGGTACCCAAAAAAAAAAAAAAAAAAAGAGCAGTTCCAATACCTCTGGGTCTCGGGAGTTCAGGAATGGCAGCGTGTGACGCTACAGAGCCTCGCCGCTTTCATTCCCCTCCCCACAAGAGGGCGAGAATGGCAGTGTGTGACGCTACAAAGCCTCGCCACTCTCATTCCCCTCTTCTCAGCGGTGTGTGGACAACAGTGCGCGACGCTATGCCTCGCCACTCTTGTTCCCCGCTGAGGAAGGAGGTGAGGCAGACCGTGCGCAACGCCACAAAGCCTTGCCACGCTCAGCCCCTCCTTCATTTGGGAGCGCGCTTGGCGGTGGTCGACGCTCCCATGCCTCGCCACCCTCAGACGCCTCTCCCTTCGCCAGCAGGGGGCGCCGGCTGTGGGAACGCACTCAAGCGGCCTTCCCACACTCGCACGCCCCCTCCGCGGACGCAGGTAAGTGTTGCACAGCACACTCAGATCCCACTTCGGGCCGCTCCATGCCGTCCGAGTCGGATCCCTGCATTCCGCGTCGCTGCCCCCGCTGCGGGTACGTCTGTGGTTAATCCCCTTGCTCGGTGTCTGGAAGCCTGGCTAGAGCTTCCCAGCCCGTCTCGGGGCCGTACCATCAGACTCGGCTATGCGATTCAGTTCGCCAGGCGTCCCCCTAAGTTTGGGGGCGTTCACTTCCCAGTAGCGAAGGAGAACGCCCCCGTGCTCCGGGCGGAGATCGCAGTCCTACTGGCGAAGGATGCGATGGAGCCGGTCCCTCCAGCCGATATGAGGTCCGGGTTCTACAGCCCGTACTTCAGTGTACCCAAGAAAGGCGGCGGGTTATGGCCGGTCTTGGACCTGCGATTCTTGAACCGGTCCCTTCACAGGCTGCCGTTCAGAATGCTAACGCAGAAGCACATCTTCAGGTGCGTCCGTCCCCAAGATTGGTTGCAGCGATCGACCTGAAGGACGCTTACTTTCATTCTCGTTTCCCCTCAACCGGCCCTTTCTGCGCTTCGTGTTCGAGGGACGGGCATGTCAGTTCCGCGTCTTGCCCTTTGGCCTGTCCCTGTCGCCCGCGTCTTTACGAAGGTTGCGGAAGTGGCCATTGCCCCCATGAGAGAGCATGGTGTTCGCATTCTCAACTACCTCGTCGACTGGCTGATCCTTGCCCAGTCGTGAGAGCAGTTGTGCGAACACAGGGACAAGGTGCTCCGTCACCTCAGCCAGTTGGGACTTCGGGTCAACTGGGAGAAGAGCAAACTCTGTCCCACACAGAGGATCTCTTTTCTCGGTATGGGGATAGACTCGGTCGCCATGACAGCGCGCTTCACCGAGCGCGCGTCCAGTCAGTGTTGAACTGCTTGAATTCGTTCAAAGGCAGGACAGCGGTACCACTGAAACATTTTCAGAGGCTCCTGGGGCATATGGCATCCGCAGCCGCAGTAACGCCGCTCGGATTGCTTCATATGAGACCGCTTCAACGCTGGCTACACGATCGAGTCCTGAGATGGGCGTGGCACAGCGGTTCCCTCCGTGTCCAAGTGACTCCGAGGTGCCGCCAAACCTTCGGCCCGTGGTCGGACCCTTTGTTCTACGGGCGGGAGTTCCCCTAGAACAAGTGTCCAGGCACTCCGTTGTCTCCACGGATGCCTCATCCACGGGTTGGGGTGCCACGTACAACGGGCTTGCAGTTTCGGGTCTGTGGACGGGGCCTCAACTGCAATGGCATATCAATTGCCTCGAGTTGTTAGCAGTTCGTCTTGCACTCAGCCGCTTCAAAGTTCCGCTCAGAGGCAAGTACGTTCTGGTCCGTACGGACAACACTGCGACAGTTGCGTAGGTCAAAAAAACAGGGTGGTCTACGCTCTCGTCGCATATCACAACTCGCCCGCCATCTCCCCTTATGGAGTCAGAAGCATCTGAGGTCGCTTCATGCCATTCACATTCCGGGCCTGCTCAATCGTGCAGCCGACGAGCTGTCACGTCAGCCGGTGCTTCCGGGAGAATGGCGACTCCATCCCCAGGCGGTCCAGCTAATCTGGAGTCGTTTCGGGCCGCACAGGTAGTCCTGTTTGCCTCCCTGAGACGACCCACTGTCAGTGGTTTTATTCCTTGACCGAGGGAACCCTCGGGTCGGATGCCCTGGCCACAGCTGGCCCCGGGAAGAACGCAAGTATGCGTTTCCCCCAGTGAGCCTTCTTGCGCAGACACTGTGCAAAGTCAGGGAGGACAAGGAGCAAGTCCTGTTGGTCGCTCTATATTGGCCCAACCGGACTTGGTTCCCGGAACTAGTGCTCCTTGCGACAGCACCTCCCTGGCCCATTCCTCTGAGGAAGGACCTCCTGACTCAGAGACGGGGCACCCTTGGCACCTGCGTCCAGACCTCTGGAAATTCCATGTCTGGTCCCTGGACGGGACGCAGAGGTTCTAGGTGACCTACCGCAAGCGGTAGTTGACACCATCACTTCCGCTTGAGCCCCCCTACGAGGCGCCTCTATGCGTTGAAGTGGAACCTGTTCGTCGATTGGTGCTCTTCTCGCCGAGAAGACCCCCGAAGATGTTCGATCGGATCTGTGCTTGCCTTTCTACAAGATGGGTTGGAGTGAAGGCTGTCTCCCTCCACCCTCAAAGTCTATGTTGCCGCTATCGCCGCTAATCATGAGCTAGTAGATGGAAAATCTCTAGGTAAGCACGATCTGGTCGACAGGTTCCTTAGGGGGGCGAGGAGGTTAAATCCGCCTCGTCCTCCCTCCATACCCTCTTGGGACTTAACTCTGGTGCTAACTGCACTACAGAGAGAACCCTTTGAGCCTCTGCAGTCAGCTGAGTTGAAAATTCTGTCGTTAAAGACAATACTCCTGACTGCGTTGGCCTCCATCAAGAGGGTAGGGGACCTGCAGGCATTTTCGGTTGACGAACCGTGCCTGGAATTCGGGCCCGGTAACTCTCATGTGATCATGAGACCCCGGCCTGGATATGTGCCCAAGGTTCCCACTACTCCCTTCCGGGACCAAGTGGTGAGCCTGCAAGCGCTGCCTTCGGAGGAGGCAGACCCAGCCCTAGCTTTTCTCTGTCCCGTCCGTGCTCTCCGGACTTACGTGGATAGAACGCAAAGCTTCAGGACCTCAGAGCAGCTCTTCGTCTGTTACGGAGGACAGCAGAAGGGAAAGGCTGTCTCCAAGCAGAGGATGGCCCACTGGATAGTGGATGCCATCGTCTTGGCTTATCAGTCCCAAGACGTGCCCTGCCCGCTCGGGTTAAGAGCCCACTCCACTAGGGGTGTTGCCTCTTCCTGGGCGCTGGCTCATGGCGCCTCGCTGACAGATGTTGTAGAGCTGCGGGCTGGGCGACACCTAACACGTTCGCTAGATTCTATAGCCTCCGTGTAGAGCCGGTATGTTCCTGTGTGCTCACTTCCCATAGTCAGTAACACCGAAATGCCTGTTCTAGTGTCGGCTTGCTGCGCCATTCCCTCCCCTATGGTAGACGGATGCGTGCGCTTATTTGCTCCAGTCGAGTTCCCCGGATCGGCGAACCCTGTTGAGTCCTCCGCAACCCGCGGCAGTCGGACGTGGCGGAGCGTTCGACGCCAGGTCTAACACTCGTATGCATTGGTGGAACTTGTGTTAGGCTGGGTTCCATATGTAGTGACCCCCACGGCGGTCCCATATGTGTATTCTTCCACGGTACGGCTCCCTACGGCGAGCCCGTGTCTTTCCCTCGGCAGAGTGTCCTCTGCCGTTCCAGGTTCGTGTTGTTCCCCCTCCACTAATTGGCCGGGGCCACCCCTGGGACTTCCGTATGTTGTGCTGCCCACGGTCAGCCCATACGTGTATTCTCCACATGTTAACTCCCTCTGGGCATGATGTGGCTTCCGCAGCTGCCTTCACAGGCACGCTTTCCCAGCGTTATCCAATACAGTCAGCTGAATGGGTCTTGCGGAACAGCAGCTTTGACTCTCCCTGCGTGAACCTACCCGCCCGCATCAGATCGGGGTCTGTGGGGCTCATCGCTGGGCGCTGGAAGTGGTAGTAACTATGGCGTTTTCCATAGGGGATCCCAATTCGTCGGTACGTCCGACGTACGTCGAACGTGACCGACTGAATGGGAACGTCTCGGTTACGTATGGTAACCCTCGTTCCCTGAAGGAGGGAACGGAGACGTACGTCCCGTCGCCACAGTTGCTGTACCATCACTGCAGGTCGAGCCACTACGTGTGGCTCCTCAGTGAAAAACAGCGTGCATTCGCTCTCGCTTCCTGTTTATACCCGCGGCGCGGGGCGGAGCGCGAGATGCAAATCTCGCACGCCAATTGTTCATTGGCCGGTTCTAGATAGCTCGAAGCTGATAGGGGCTCCCAGAAGTGATCCCAATTCGTCGGTACGTCCGACGTACGTCTCCGTTCCCTCCTTCAGGGAACGAGGGTTACCATACGTAACCGAGACGTTCTACATGACATTGTTTACAAGCTGTTTTATTGTCTTTCCGCGGTTGAAACACCGATGGAGCGATTAAACAACATATGATACGTTTCAGTAAGTTGTAATGTATCCTCAACATACCTTAAGATATTCATTTCTTTAGGAAGAGATGATCGCGTTCACTCGCGCGCCGCCGCTGCTGCTAGAAGTTGAACTGATACGTCACATTATTTAGCGTTAAAACAGCATAAAATAGCTTTAAACAAGCTAACTGTTAACTGTCCAAGATTGCATTCATGAACCGTACACGCGGGCACCGTACCGAAAGCCCTGTACCGAAACGGTTCAATACGAATACGTGTACCGTTACACCCCTAATGTACATTGCATATAAATCAAAACTGCTTAACATTAATGAATGAAATGTCGACCCAGGAGGAGCTAAAGGACTGTGAAGCTTTGGGGTGTTGATGGACTCGATCTACTCATCTGTTTAGATCATCGTTCTGAATCCGATGTAGTCTTTGACAAAAACACAATTTTTTTTTTTTGCTCAAAATTAACCTTTTTTAACCTCTTAAACTCCAAGGTTTAATAAGGAAATGACATCATCAATACTTTAAAGGGATAGTTCACCCAAAAACGAAAATTTGATGTTTTTCTGCTTACTCCCAAGGCATCCGAGATGTAGGTGTCTTTGTTTCTTCAGTAGAATTCAAATGAAGATTTTTAACTCCAACCGTTGCCGTCTGTCAGTCGTATAATGCATGTGAATGGGGTCCAATTCTATTAGAGTAAAAAAAACATGCACAGACAACTTCAAATTAAACCCTGCGGCTCGTGGCGACACATTGATGTCTTAAGACACGAAACGATCGGTTTCTGCGAGAAACCGAACGGTATTTATGCTATTATTTCACCTCATATCAGACGAATGTCATCAGCTCTCCAGATCGCCATAACTTCCTGCCAGTAAGGTCAAAATACCAGCGCGATCATAGAAATATATACGTAGATTCCTCATTCGACGATCTGCACAGGCACTAATGAGGAATCTACGTATATATTTCTATGATCGCGCTGGTATTTTGACCTTACTCACAGGAAGTTATGGCGGTCTGGAGAGCTGATGACCAGTGTTGGGCAAAGTTACTTTGAAAAATAATGCATTACAATATTGCGTTACTCCCTTAAAAAGTAACTAATTGAGTTACTTAGTTACTTTTTCAGAAAAGTAATGCGTTACGTTCCTTTTGCATTACTTTTTCTCACCTGGGCTGGGCTTGTTTTTGTTTTTGTTTGTAACAAAAAAGTTATATTTTTGTGCAACGGTAAAGACCTCTTCATACCAAAATTGAAATAATAAGCCCCAGGCTGAGGTAAAAATGCGAATTGACGCATGAACAGTAGAGGGCGCAGCTCTGCTGCCATTCTGGATAATGGTAGAATAGGAGAAAAAAGTTTTACCAATAAAAACAAAAAATCTAGTAATTTTCATCATCGAAGGTCAGCAGCAAGACATTGGTAAATTAAATATAAAGGTAGATTATGCATAAAAATAGTTGTTTGCATTTGCATTTGACTGATGAGGAGAGCTGTCAGGCAAATTAATGTGAAAAAGTAACTCATCTGTTATGAGGTGAAATAATAGCATAAATACCGTTCGGTTTCTCGCAATAAACGATCGTTTCGTGTCCTAAGACATCAATGTGTCGCCACGAGCCGCAGGGTTTAATTTGAAGTTGTCTGTCCGAGTTTTTTTTTTCTCTAATAGAATTAGACCCCATTCACATGTATTATACGACTGACAGACGGCAACGGTGGAGTTAAAAATCTTTATTTGTATTCTACTGAAGAAACAAAGACACCTACATCTTGGATGCCTTGGGGGTGAGCAGATAAACATCAAATTTTCGTTTTTGGGTGAACTATCCCTTTCAATTTTAAATGCCTGTGGAGGAGCTCTGACCTCATATATGGTACCATTTGAAAGCTTATGCTTCACGTGCTATCGGAAATGTCCTAATTCCCAGAAGTCGTGATTACGAGCTTGTAGCATTCAAGTGCTTTGTTGTCGGAATGAACAGGAATCATGGTGGACACCAGGTTTATTCTTGCCTATTTATTAGGAAAATCTTATTAAAACTAACATCATATGTAGTGTCCCATGCACTGACAACCATATAAACATTCCAGATAGTCCGCTTTCTGCTGATTCTGTCATTTCAGTCAAATGCAGGCTATTTTCGCTGTGTATCAAACATACAATAAGCTTTAAATGATTTTGATGTCAAGACAAGACGACCTAATGTTAACTGTTTTGGGGAAAAAACGAATAAAACCACACCTGCCACAGCAGTAGTTCTCCCTGCCGCCATGTAACGACATTTCTACTTTCTGGAGATATACATCTCTTTGGCATTTGTTTTACACAAAGTAACTTATTTACACTAAATTACTCTGAGACCATTTCCGCCTGGATTTGGTCTACCCAAATTGAAAAGCTTTCCATACCCACATACAGTGGTCTAAAGGAAACCCATTGAAGTTGCTAAAAGTGATAAACATTTATATGTTGTCTGAGCTGTAATAACCCCCAGGCACTTTTTGATTATATTGAAAGTGTTTATCTCAGGCCCTGTGTGCTCTAGCACCCTGCAGACAGGTTTGGCTGTTTCCAGCATATGTCAGCAAATGTTCATGTGGGGAGACTTGTATAGTGGAGAGATTTGGGTAAGCGGAAATTACATAAAAAAGGGTAATATTCCTCCCTTCAGATCCATTTGAATAAATCATGATACAGACAAAAATCTTTTTTTTTTCAGTATTTGCTGCCATCTAGTGGAAACAGCCAAAACTGTCTGCAGGGTGCTAGAGCAGGGGTTTTCGAAACTGGGGTCTGGTGACCCCCAGAAGATTCTAATGGGTCCCCAGAAAAGTTCAGAGAATAAAAAGACAAAGCAAAAATGGATAGTCTACCAAACTTTCTGTTTCATTTCGAAATATTTCTCTCCTTTCTTGGTGTATAGCCTACATACTTTCCAGAATTGTATATGTTTGCTCTGTATCTTTCTAGTGAGATTTTCTCACTTTAGTCTCACTTTATCTCGCTCACTGGGGTTGTAAGGCAGTGTTATTAACGCTTAAGCTGCTTATGTACATTTATTGTGAAAGTTGCTTATATAAATCATTTTATATTGAAAATGTTCTTTAGCAGGTATAACATCCAACATTACGTGTAGCCAATTTAAGTTTGGAAACAATGTGTTGTATTTATAATGTGACAAGTACTATTTGTCTAACAGTTGAATGTTTTTTTCATACATATAAATATATAGGTTAGGAAAGAGGTCCCTCATAAAAGATTCATCATTTTTTTGGGGGTCCTTGGCATCATAAAGTTTGAAAACCCCTGTGCTAGAGCACACACTAGAGTTAAACACTGTCAAAAATTAATTTATAACCAAAAAATCAAAAAGCGCCTCCTCTTTTTTTGGGGGGGGGGGGGGGGGGGGGGGGGGGGGTATAACAACTCAGACAACATATACTTAAATGTTTATCACTTTCAGCAGTGCTTTATGTAACTTCAAAGGGTTTCCTGTAAAATGACACCAAAATTGTGTATTTAGAGACGACTGTATGTGTGTATGGGAAGCTTTTAAATTTGGGGAGACCAAATCCAGGTGGAAATCCCCCAAAATGGTCCCAGAGCGTAAGAGGTTAATGAAACTTACCCACATTCAAGTCTTGAAAAAGGGATTGCATCAAGCTAGAAATAAAACTACAACATCTTTCTACAACATAATATTCTGGGGGCCATGAAACGTTTGGAAAGAGTTAAAAGCTTTAAACTATCAGTAGAGTAATTCACAAATGCCCTGCGTGTAGAATGAGGAACCAAACAACACTGTAGTAGAAAAACAGCAATATTGTATTTCATTAAAAATGTACAAAAGTTATCTACACCTTGATCCAGCCTTGTAAAAGGAATCTGTGCACAACAGGACAGTTTAAACGCATGTCTGTATATTGAGTTCAAATGTCCGAGATAATCAGTTGTGCGGTTCGCTCAGAGAGAGAGAGAGAGAGAGAGTTTGGGTCGGTCTCTTTAGAGCGCGGTTACGTTCCTGTGATTCCTTTCCGGTCTTCAATACTGAAATTCAAAACAAAGCAAGAGGTATTTCTGATTCTGAAGCACACTTTCATAATATTTGATCTGCATATTCATTTGGATCCTTTCTTCTGTCTAGTACAAACAAGGATAGGAAGCATAATATTACATTTAATTTACAGAATGTACAAAACCCCTTCGTCTCCAGTAAAGAGGCCCGAGAAGATACCGTCCCGATCTGCTAGAGTAATTCCTGCATATGCTTGTGCACCGCGAGGCACTTGTTTCTTGCGTCACTTCAGAAGTCGTATAAAAATACAGGACTGTCGCATATCAAATTCTCTGTCTGTTCATATGTGCTGTACATACACTGGTCTAAGGCAAAGTATGGCTTCTTGAACAAAACAAAAAGATGTCACCAAACTAATGCTACACAGAAGGATTTTAAAAATGTTCATGTAATATTATGTCATCACATCACGTCTCTTTTGATCTTGTGCTTCCTGTTTTTCCTATGACATCATATTGAGGAACTTGCTTTCCTCCGCGAGCGCAGTCAGCATGGAGCTCATGTCTCCGATGGCCATGTTGCCGATTCCCGGTGGCACCGGGGGCAATGTCACTGAGTTTCTGGGCGTGGTGAGACGGGAGGAATTCTGGGATAGGCTGCGGAGGAGGGTGGGGCTTAAAGTTCCTGACATGAGGCTGGAGTGATCGCCGTCATCCAGCATGGCGTCAAAGTCGATCTGCGGGTGCTCTGCTCCGCTTGAATCCACGGTGCTGGAGACCTGATTCGTTTCTGGCGAGCCAATGGCGGCCATGGCCGCGCTTTCTGTCCCACATTGCACTGCATCCGCCATCCCCAGACTACTGGACTCGAACATGCGAATCTGTCCAGTGTAGAAAATGCCGTTGGTGTCTGATTTTTTAGGACTGGCCTCAGAGGTGTCATATGCAGGGCTAAAGTTGGATTGTGGGTAACCAAGTTGCTGCGCTGCAGTTGTCGTTGGCCCTGAGAGCTGCCGGCTGTAGGCTTTGGGTTCTGTGGGCGGCCTTGGCTGTAGCAGTCCATGGTTTCCGCTCAGCGTGGGATTCTGGGCCGGAATGCCATAGCCTTGCTGGTTGATGTTCATCTGGGAATAATTTCCATGATTATTTGGAAAAGTGGCATGGCTTTGACTAGCCACTGGCTGAGCTCGTACCCTGTTATTCTGGACTCTGACAGGCCCGTCATTTGAAGCAGAACCCTCATGGTAACCGTGCAGAAAGATAGCCTGCTCTGTGTTCGTCTGCCGTAGTGGTTGCCTCTGGTTGAACCTCTGCGAATTAAACTCGTTATTCCGTTGCACGTGATTCTGCTGGGCAGCGTGAGCGAGGTTGTGACTCATTAGCCCAACTTGCTGGTTGGAGTTGGCGTTGGCGTTCTGAAAGGAGCTGAGGTTTTGTTTTTGTTGGAGTGTGGTGAGGTTTCCCCGCCCTGATCCCTGCTTGGTTTGGCCGCGAGATGAATCCACTGTCCCTGAACTGACCTCGTTCCACTGCACTGGCATCTGGCTCTTAGTGGCATTGGGGGAAACTGGGAATGTCTGCTGAGAGCTTGGAGCTGCCGTTTGCTGCGCTACAGCATTTATGTTGCCTTCCACCAAGGCCAGGCGTCTCTGGTAGTGACACTGCTGAAGGGACCCAACGCCCTGTCCAGGATAGTGGCGGTACGCTATCCCCGCATGTTGGGCGGAATCTCCATTTTGAGATGTAAGGTACTGAACAACATCTTCGGGTAACATCGCTGCATCGTCAAGTCCATTGTCACTCGCGATGGTTTCCATTGCCACGTTCTCAGAAATGCTCGGAGGTCGGGGTGGATATTGGTGGCGGTTTACATTACCCTCAGACAGGCTGTTGATCTGAGAAAAGTGTCGAGGATGCAACGACGGATATGGGTTCACATTGGTCATGCTATTGTAACGTTGCTGGAGGGAATGCTGCTCCGAGCCTACTCTTCTAACTGGGTCGCTTGCTCTTCGAGTGATGTTTCCTGTCACCTCATGGGGCAAGACGCTGCGGTTGGCGTAGCTGGTATCACTACACCTTCTGGGAACCGAAGGGGGATGGATGGGGAGCGTGGACATTTCATGGGAATCCCCAAACTGGGCCACCCGAGTCTTCAGGCTCATACAGTCCATGTTCGGTAGAGGGGTGGGTGGCGCGCCGCCCGTGGCCGCAGCATACCTGGCTTTGAGTCTGTAGTGTTGGGCGGGAGTCAGACTGAGTAGTCCTCCACAATGGCTGGCCTCACTGGACCTTCTAGACATATCGGTGGAAATGGGGTCGTAGGAGCCGGCGGAGCTGATGTTAAGGCGCCCACCAGGTTGTGAGGTTTGGCTGGATCGACGGCTCGAATAGCAGGGCGAGATTCCGGAAGAACGACGGCTAAGGGTGTAAGCCGAGCTTGCGGTGCTGGCCAGGCTGTCCCGACGCTCCACCAGTTGACTTAGGACCGTAGTCTCACCAGGACAAAGATCGCCGAGGCGCGGGCTGTAGATGGAAAGCCCTGGATCACACAGACTGCCAGAACTTTCCAATAAAGAACCTGCAAGAGAAAAGAGCCGAATTTAGAGCTGGATTTTGGGAGTGCATCATTGGTGGAAACGTCTGTTTACTCACTGGTATTGATGGGGGGAAGCTTGGTGCTGGGGGCAGGAGGAGTTGGGTTTGCCCAGGAGCACGAGTCCCTCACCGACTTCAGCTTTTCTTGCTTCAGATACGTGAGTCTGTGGGCAGGGCTGGCGTTCTTGCGAAGATGGAGGCCCAACATTCCTGTGGAGACGGTGGAATCCACAAGGGGCGCGTCATCCAGGGCGCTCAGATCTCCTATGCTGCCCCCGCTGAGTCCCGTCGGCTCTACTCCACCGTCATGGTGGGCGGCACTGCCAAGTGGTGACGGCTCGCTGCTACATGATGACTGACCACCAGGGCTGGACTGATACATCTGAGAGAGACAGATGGGAAGTTTGATTACCCAAACGGAGAGAATGCAGACACAGCAACATGCAAACACTCACGACCCTTACAATCACTTTCCCAAGTGCAAATTGCAAATAATGAGGTTTGGGAAAACACCCTGGGTCTTTTTCCTCCCCCTCGCGATCTTCTGAGAAAGCTAGGTTAAGTGCCTGACAAATCGTTATTTCCTATGGCAACCTCTTTGTGCATTATGCATGTGGCCTGGCATGAATACACAAAGGGGAAAGCTCTCAACATAAATAAGGTACGCCATGCCTTTGTATTCACGTCATATGACTGCACATCCCTTGAATGAAGCAAATGTATTCTGTCCCCACGTGAACCGTTCTTGATCACAGCTTGATCACTGGCACTATTTGTTCAGGACACAAAAACAGTCCCACTGATATAATATTAATCCACTAATGACTTTTATCCTTGAGTGGCAGGCGGGAGCGTTAGATCTCGGGATTGCGGGGGGATTGGGCTGGATTGGTAGGGTGGAAGCCCATGGGAAATTAGGAGCCCTCAGCGTGTCAACAGATCTCAGAATATAGGGGTCCATATTTTTTGGACGTGTGTACTATGATACTGTATCCTGAATGTGATCTTACAGCTGTGTGTGAGCTTTGCATGAAATAACCAAGACATTTACCACGCATGCTGTAAAAGGGCAGTTAACATGACATGCAATTCGACTGTACTTTGTATTTTCATGTTTGAAAAGAAAGGTCACGTTTGTGTGCAACTACTTCCAAATTAATTTCATATTGATGTTGGAAGGCCAAAATCCATGTCACTTGTCAACTGCCCAATGAAAACAACGGTAGAAAGCTCACCTCAGTAACGTCTGTCCTTTCGGAAAGTGTATGGGAGAGAAACGGGAAAGAGATAGCAGGAAGCACACGTAGAGAGAGCGGTTAAAGATGGACAGATACAGCGGCGTGCTTTGTTAGTATGTTTGGATTAGCATAACCTCTTGAATGTATATTTAATCAGCAATGAATAATATATTTGAGAGTGCAGATTGTAGCCATGCATCGACTCTTGTTATTCAAATTACACTCATTTTGTTACGCATTCACGGAGATCAAACAAGAGCATTTTGTGCAAGTATGCAAACCCAATAACGCAAGCTTACCATGGAGTTCTCTGTCTTTATAGACTTGACCTGCAGATAGTCCTCGACGACTCTAGTTGTGCTGTTGGCTTCGAGCTTCTCCTCCGCCATCCGCTTGGATCCCGCCTCGTTCTCTCCGTTCTCCTTGGGCGGATGGGGTCGCGACGGCAGGTCGCCGCGCTGCTTCTTGGTGACGTGCGCTTCGGGCCCGTGGACGGTTTTGACGTGTTTCCGGAGCGAGCTGGGATCGGTGTAGCGCTTGGTGCAGCCCGGGATCTTGCACACGTAGGGTTTCTGCGGAGATAAATATCTCTCGGTTTGACACGACCCTCTAACAGTCAAATGTACGACTTTGAATTAGACTTTTATCTCTTCCTGTTAAGTCAGATTATCTTCAAATGGAGCAGTAGGTGAATGCACAATTAGAGGAATAAATTACGGCGCGCGTGCTGACATACTGATTGTGCGAATGCTAAGCGTTCGTGATGCATGGCTGTTTGCTAATAAAGTTGAGATGAAATGATCTTTCTCCCTCCTTTAGCTCGTGATGGATCAGCCGGGAGCGGAAATGGCGCCAGGTTTCATTTTCTATGCGCGATCTGCAGGTGGTCTGTTTCTCCGTTGGGGACGTGCTTGATTCTCACTAATGTATTGTGGGTTGCCGTACTCATTAGCTTCTCAGCTCATTATTCACACACACACACACACACACACACACACACACTCGCAAGCGTCGCTGGTTAATGGGACAGCGTTGGGCGTCCAGGAGCAATCACTACACATGATGGGGGAACGCGTGAACAGATCTAATTTTGGCCTAAATTTGTTAGTGTGTGCTGAAAATGGCACATTTACATAGCATTAGGCGGTTAGCAGATCCTTAATGCCACAGTGAAGTAGATTATCTGATCCTCCCTCTGAAGAACAACTACCGGGGCGGCACACGTCTGAAACTCCCGCGTGGATGACGTTAACTGATCTCGTGCAGTCGGCCCACGCTTATAGGAATAGCTCACCCAGAAATGCAAATTTGGTTATGAGATGCTCAACCCTCTCTAGTTTTTAACAGCTCTGTGTGAGGAGCAAACTGAAATGAGGTTCACGGTCAGCTTCCACTTTCATTGAATGTCACATCATTTGTCAAGATGAAGTCTAGGTCACTCCAATATTTAAACAAATATACCATGATAACCATAATGCAAAAAAAAAACTAAAAAAAATTGTATTACTGTAATGTAAAAATATTAAAATAATATTTTATATATTTTTTATTTATTTTCAATTAACAATTTATGGTTGTTTACATATAAAAGATAATGATGTAATGCAGTAAATTATGAAAACCTCAATACAAAAATATGAATCATATTTATAAAAATATGAATCACATTTTATATGTATATTATTTATTTCTATTTTTACATCATGGGAGCATTTGTTGTACTGCCGTTTTATTTTTTTCTATGAAAAATTCATGTTCATATGAAAAAATTGAAATTAATTTTCAAAAAAATTACCCAGTTCAAATTACCATAATGCGAAAAAAATATATGATAATAATTACTGTAATGCAAAGATATTAAAATATTTGTATATATGTATATATATATATATATATATATATATATATATATATATATATATATATATATATATATATATATATATATATATATATATGTATTTATTTTCAATTAATTCATGGTTATTTAAATAAAAAAAGCACAAGTATTGCAATATTTTGTAATATATTAAAATATATTTAATAATATTTTCTTTTTAATATTTATTTTATTTATTACTTTACTAAGTTTAATATTTATACATCATGGTAGCATCTGTTGTACTGCTGTTTTATTTTTCAATTTATAAATTGAAATACATTTTCAACAATTTATGTATATATGTATATATATATTTAAACAATAAATTACCCAGTTCTAATTACCATAATGAAGTAACAAAAATCTAATTTTCATTACTGTAATGCAAATATATATATATATATATATATATATATATATATATATATATATATATATATATATATATATATATATATATATATATATATATATATATAAAAATGTATTTTCAATTTATTTTCAATTATCAATTTATGGATATTTAAAAAAAAAATAACATTATTAAATCATGAAAACCTCAATGCAAAAATATTAAATATTTATCAAAATATGAATAATATTTTATTTTTAGATTAGTTATTATTTATTACTTTACTAAGTTAAATATTTATATATCATGGTATAATTTGTTGTACTGCTGTTTTATTTTTTTTCAATGAACAATTTATGTTTCTATATATACATCTTCACTTTAGTTTAGGGTTCAATTCTCACTAATAACTATGACTTCTGCCTCATTAAACTCCTAATTACTGCTTATTAATAGTAAGGAAGCTGTTAAGTTTAGGTATTGGGTAGGATTAAGGGATGTGGAATATGATCATGCATTAATATGAGCTTTATAAGCACTAATAAACAGTTAATATCCTAGTAATATGCATGATAATAAGCAAAGTTCATAGTGAGAAATGGGCCCTAAACTAAAAAGTGAGCCGGATACAATGACTTTCAAGTCCATGTTTGAATGACTAGTAGATAAAGTGTGTGAATGTTTATGCCAGTGTGTATGTGTGAACACACAGATCTGTCGGATGAAGGCGAGTGTGTGTACCTCGTTGGAGTGTGTGCGGTTCTGGTGTTTGGCTCGGTCCGAGGCGTTGGAGAAGGCCTTGTTGCAGCCTTCATGCTCACACACGTAGGGTTTCTCTCCGGTGTGTGAGCGCAGGTGAGTTTTCAGATTCTCCAGACGAGAGTACGCCTTAGAGCAGCCCTCGAACTGAAACACACACACACACACTCATAAAGCCCAAATAAAAACACCAGTACTAGAGCTGTGCCAATTCAAATAATCTCCAGTGTTTGCTGACAGAGAGAGAAACTCACATCCCAGTCATGTGTGGGATATTCACAAACGCTGTCACTGATTCAGTGCTCATCATTTACATCAATGCTTTTGACTGATGATTTTATCCACTGCATTCAAGCTATTTTATGAGTATTTTTATGCATTCCCTTGGAAACGAACCCATGACCTCGGCGTTGCTAGCGGCATAGCGTCAACATTTTTTGTTGTTGACTTTGTTAAAATATAAAAGTGCAAGTTTTTTAGCTGTAGTTTGTGTACATTTGCATTTTTTGGACTTTATTAAAGTATAAAATGCCATTTTTTAGCTGTAGTTTGGGGACATATGCATATTTTACTTATTATTTTCTATTTTCTAAATACTTTTTGTAAAGTAAAAAAATGCAAGTTTTTTAGCTGTAGTTTGTGTACATCTGCAATTTATTTAAACATGTTTTTGACTTTATTAAAGTATAAAATACAAGTTTTTTTCAGCTGCAATTTGGGGACATGCATTTTTTTAATTATTAATTCCTATTTAAAAAAAATACTTTTTAAGTATAAAAATGCAAGTTTTCTTAGCTGTAGCTGTTGTTGCTTAGCTGTAGTTTGGGGCATTTGTTTTGTTTTATTATTATTATTTTTTAAATATTTTTAATAAATATATATATATATATAAAATATATAAAAATCCAAGTTCTCTTATATTTTTATCTGTAGTGGGGAAATGTGCATTTTTTATTTGCTTTTTAAATGCCTTTTTAGTATTAAAATGTGTTTTTTAGCTGTAGGTTGTGTACATTTGCATTTTTGTTACTTTTTTCTCCCTTTTTTTTCTTTTTTCACTTTTTGTAAAGTATAAAAATGCAAGATTTCTCAGCTGTAGTGTGTGTACATCTGCAATGTATTTTTATTTTTATTTTTTTCACTTTATTAAAGTATAAAATGCAAGTTTTTTTTAGATGTAGTGTGTGTCCATTTGCACTTTTTGGGACTATTAAAATATAAAAATGCAGCTGGTTTTCTCAGCTGTAGTTTGGGTACATGCATTTTTTTTATTATTAATTCCCTTTTTAAAAAAATACTTTTTAAGTATAAAAATGTAAATTTTCTAGCTGTGGTGTGTGTACATGTACATTTTTTGGGGACTTAATTTAAATATAAAAATGCAAGTTTTCTCAGATGTAGTATGGGGACATTTGCATTTTTTGGACTTTATTAAAGTATAAAATGCCATTTTTTAGCTGTAGTTTGGGGACATATGCATTTTTTAACTTATTATTTTCACATTTTTTCTTTTTTTTTAAGACTTTTTGTAAAGTATAAAAATCAAGATTTCTCAGCTGTAGTGTGTGTACATATACAAATAATGTTTAGGTATTTTGGACTTTATTAAAGAATAAAATGCAAGTTTTTTTAGCTGTAGTGTGTGTACATTTGCATGTTTTTTTGGGGGGGGGGACTTTATTAAAATATAAAAATGCAAGTTTTCTCAGCTGTAGTTTGGGGACATATGCATTTTTTACTAATTATTTTCTATTTTTTAAATACTTTTTGTAAAATATAAAAATGCAAGTTTTCTCAGCTGTAGCTTGTGTACATTTGCATAAAAAATAGCCTTTATTAAAGTATAAAAATGCACGTTTTCTGTTAATCTGCACCAGTTGTTTTGCACAGAACAATCGAAGGTCTGTGGTATGTCCTGATATGGATGTTGTGTGTGTGTGTGTGTGTGTGTGTGTGTGCAGCGACTCACAGTGCACTTGTGCGGTTTCTCCCCGGTGTGTCTGCGCATGTGAACCACCAGCATGTACTGCGCTTTAAAGGGCTTCTGTTCGCGCGAGCACTCCTCCCAGCGGCACACGAACTCCTTCTTCTCCCCGTGGATGTGTTCGTTATTGATGTGCTGCGAACACACAAACACAAGCGTTCAGTTTCGTTCTGCTACAGGAATCTGGGGTCTCACCTCCCTTTGTAATGTCAGCGTTGTGTTTAAGGTCTAATTGGCCGTGCCGAGCACACACAAAAAAACCCCACGGCGCAATCGTCGTCATTTGGACGCGAGGCCGCATCTATCAAGAGCTTGAGAAAATAAAGCAATTTGAGCTTCTGAGGAGCCCATTTGCCTATCCGCCAATTGAAGAGCAAAGCTATCCATCACGAGCGCCTGCGTTCTCTACGTCTGTCAGACGGGAATAAGGAAATGTGATGGTGTGTGATTGTGAGAGAGTGTGTTTTTAAACTTGTCTCTGGTGACGGACAAGAACCCTCAGATCTGAGCCAAACACAAATTTGCAGTTACGAACAAACTCTCTGTGCGCTCAAAATGGCTTTTAAGGGATTCTTGGAAATGTACAATTTGAATTCATTCACGTCTCGATGTGATTCGTTAGATCAAGTGTGTCTGCAGGATCATTTCTCTTCACTAACTTCATTTATATTCACTGCTGAAGCCTCTGTGTCAACTGGTCAAAACACTGAATCATCTGGAGTTCTGATGAACGATTCAGTCTAAACGAATCACTCAAGAAAGTAGCATAAACTCCAGTCTGGTCTCATTTTTTGTAGTAAACTACATCTTTACAGCTCACAGTTAGACTCCAAAATAACGTTCTTAAGAGTTTGCAAATGCTTTGTGAATCGGCGCAACTGAATCACTAAATAGAATCGGTTCAATAAGAGTTTATAAACACTGAATCATCTGGAGTTCTGATGAACGATTCAGTCTAAACGAATCACTCAAGAAAGTAGCCTGAACTCCAGTCTGGTCTAATTTTTTGTAGTAAACTACATCTTTACAGCTCACAGTTAGACTCCAAAATAACGTTCTTAAGAGTTTGCAAATGCTTTGTGAATCGGCGCAACTGAATCACTAAATAGAATCGGTTCAATAAGAGTTGATTAACAATGAATCAACAATCCACACCCATATGATTCCTCCACAATGAGTGTCATTATGGCCATATCTTCCCTACAGCAACAACACCGAAGTGTTCCAGATCACTGATAACACACACACACACACACACACACACACACACACACACACACACACACACACACACACACACACACACACACACACACACACACACACACACACACACACACACACACACACACACACACACACACACACACACACACACACACACACACACAGGCGCTCTCTGTTCCTCTTTAAGCCCATAATGAGCTGTTATCAGAGTGTGTATCACTTGTGTAAACAGACGATCAAGAGTGTCATTCAGTGACTGAACGGGCAGTGAGAGTGAATCAGTCCCTCCCCTCAGCGAGTGTGTGTGTGTGTGTGTGTGTGTGTGTCTCAGTGTGACGGACAGGCTCTTTCCTCTACGCTTCACTGGTTGGCTGGAATGCCACAGAAAGCTGTGTCACCCCACACAGGACACAGTGCATGCTGGGATTGATCAACCCGTCTCAGGAAAGCACATAAAACCATCACAAAGAAACCAGTCGGCCGCGAAAACACACCATCCCAAATTCCTATTTCACTCTCTAAAGGAGTGTGTAACTTATAATATTGAGGTATTCTGAAGCTGCTCAGTTCCACATGGACGATTCGGATCATCTGGTGTGACAGATTTATGCTGAGCTCTTTGGGTCACAGGTCAAGAGGTCAGAGGTCACATTGTGCCACTCAGCTGCCAGTCAGTAAATTTAGGTAAAAGTCGCCTCAGATGGGACGCCAAACAGTAAGAGCGTTCTCAAATCTGATTGGTTGTTCAGATTTGAGGCGGATACACTCATGCTTGTCTTTATAAAGATTGTGATTCTGTCCTTCACTGCTGTTATTTAGTGAAGCACGTCTCTGAAACGCTCACCTGTGTCCACGCCAGCCGTCTGTCAGACTATCCCATAACCCCACACACACACACACACACACACTTACATGCACCAGCTGTTCCTGCGTGTCGTACTCTTTGCTGCAGCCCTCCCAGTGGCAGTTGGTCTCATACACCACCTCTGCCTCCTGCTTACAGTCGTCCAAGTCTTCCTTCAGGTCCAGTGCGCCGCTCAGATGGTCCTGAGGGGGAACAGCAGAGTTACGGCATAAACGCTCTTTAGTGGATCGGCTTGTTAGCTAGAGAAAGACAATGGCTCTCGTTCCCTGTTCATTGTGTGGATTATTCGCATTTACAGCCTAATTCACAACACGTGCAGATGCATATTCATTTGTTCTTAATCTTGTTAATGAATGTGGAGTATTCTAAATGAGCGATTGCATGCCTGATGATAGTCGTTTGCATAAAACACGCCCACAACTTCTCCATATAAGGGCTTTCCTGTACAGCCTTTCGTCACTCCGAGAACGTTTCAGCGAGAACCAATGAGGTTCATTCTCGTGTTACGCAAGAACCAATGAGGTTCATTCTCGTGTTACGCAAGAACCAATGACGTTCATTCTCGTGTTACGCAAGAACCAATGAGGTTCATTCTCGGTTATGCAAGAACCAATGAGGTTCATTCTCGTGTTACGCAAGAACCAATGAGGTTCATTCTCATGTTACGCAAGAACCAATGAGGTTCATTCTCGTGTTACGCAAGAACCAATGACGTTCATTCTCGTGTTACGCAAGAACCAATGAGGTTCATTCTCGTGTTACGCAAGAACCAATGACGTTCATTCTCGTGTTACGCAAGAACCAATGAGGTTCATTCTCGGTTATGCAAGAACCAATGAGGTTTATTCTCGTGTTATGCAAGAACCAATGAGGTTCATTCTTGTGTTACGCAAGAACCAATGAGGTTCATTCTCGTGTTACGCAAGAACCAATGAGGTTCATTCTCGTGTTACGCAAGAACCAATGAGGTTCATTCTCGTGTTACGCAAGAACCAATGAGGTTCATTCTCGTGTTACGCAAGAACCAATGAGGTTCATTCTCGGTTATGCAAGAACCAATGAGGTTTATTCTCGTGTTACGCAAGAACCAATGAGGTTCATTCTCGTGTTACGCAAGAACCAATGAGGTTCATTCTTGTGTTACGCAAGAACCAATGAGGTTTATTCTCGTGTTACGCAAGAACCAATGAGGTTCATTCTCGTGTTACGCAAGAACCAATGAGGTTCATTTCTGTGTTACGCAAGAACCAATGAGGTTCATTTCTCGTGTTACACAAGAACCAATGAGGTTCATTCTCGGTTATGCAAGAACCAATGAGGTTTATTCTCGTGTTACGCAAGAACCAATGAGGTTCATTCTTGTGTTAGGCAAGAACCAATGAGGTTCATTCTTGTGTTACGCAAGAACCAATGAGGTTCATTCTCGTGTTACGCAAGAACCAATGAGGTTCATTTCTCGTGTTACACAAGAACCAATGAGGTTCATTCTTGTGTTACGCAAGAACCAAAGAGGTTTATTCTCGTGTTACGCAAGAACCAATGAGGTTCATTCTCGTGTTACGCAAGAACCAATGAGGTTCATTCTTGTGTTACGCAAGAACCAATGAGGTTCATTCTTGTGTTACGCAAGAACCAATGAGGTTCATTCTCGTGTTACGCAAGAACCAATGAGGTTCATTTCTCGTGTTACACAAGAACCAATGAGGTTCATTCTCGTGTTACGCAAGAACCAATGAGGTTCATTTCTCGTGTTACGCAAGAACCAATGAGGTTCATTCTCGTGTTACGCAAGAACCAATGAGGTTCATTTCTCGTGTTACGCAAGAACCAATGAGGTTCATTCTGGTGTTACGCAAGAACCAATGAGGTTCATTCTGGTGTTACGCAAGAACCAATGAGGTTCATTCTGGTGTTACGCAAGAACCAATGAGGTTCATTCTCGTGTTACGCAAGAACCAATGAGGTTCATTCTCGTGTTACGCAAGAACCAATGAGGTTCATTTCTCGTGTTACGCAAGAACCAATGAGGTTCATTCTCGTGTTACGCAAGAACCAATGAGGTTCATTCTCGTGTTACGCAAGAACCAATGAGGTTCATTTCTCGTGTTACACAAGAACCAATGAGGTTCATTCTCGTGTTACGCAAGAACCAATGAGGTTCATTTCTCGTGTTACGCAAGAACCAATGAGGTTCATTCTCGTGTTACGCAAGAACCAATGAGGTTCATTTCTCGTGTTACGCAAGAACCAATGAGGTTCATTCTGGTGTTACGCAAGAACCAATGAGGTTCATTCTGGTGTTACGCAAGAACCAATGAGGTTCATTCTGGTGTTACGCAAGAACCAATGAGGTTCATTCTCGTGTTACGCAAGAACCAATGAGGTTCATTCTCGTGTTACGCAAGAACCAATGAGGTTCATTTCTCGTGTTACGCAAGAACCAATGAGGTTCATTCTCGTGTTACGCAAGAACCAATGAGGTTCATTCTCGTGTTACGCAAGAACCAATGAGGTTCATTCTCATGTTACGCAAGAACCAATGAGGTTCATTCTTGTGTTACGCAAGAACCAATGAGGTTCATTCTCGTGTTACGCAAGAACCAATGAGGTTCATTCTTGTGTTACGCAAGAACCAATGAGGTTCATTCTTGTGTTACGCAAGAACCAATGAGGTTCATTCTCGTGTTACGCAAGAACCAATGAGGTTCATTTCTCGTGTTACACAAGAACCAATGAGGTTCATTCTCGTGTTACGCAAGAACCAATGAGGTTCATTTCTCGTGTTACGCAAGAACCAATGAGGTTCATTCTCGTGTTACGCAAGAACCAATGAGGTTCATTTCTCGTGTTACGCAAGAACCAATGAGGTTCATTCTGGTGTTACGCAAGAACCAATGAGGTTCATTCTGGTGTTACGCAAGAACCAATGAGGTTCATTCTGGTGTTACGCAAGAACCAATGAGGTTCATTCTGGTGTTACGCAAGAACCAATGAGGTTCATTCTCGTGTTACGCAAGAACCAATGAGGTTCATTTCTCGTGTTACGCAAGAACCAATGAGGTTCATTCTCGTGTTACGCAAGAACCAATGAGGTTCATTCTCGTGTTACGCAAGAACCAATGAGGTTCATTCTCATGTTACGCAAGAACCAATGAGGTTCATTCTCGTGTTACGCAAGAACCAATGAGGTTCATTCTCGGTTATGCAAGAACCAATGAGGTTCATTCTCGGTTATGCAAGAACCAATGAGGTTCATTCTCGTGTTACGCAAGAACCAATGAGGTTCATTCTCGGTTACGCAAGAACCAATGAGGTTCATTCTCGTGTTACGCAAGAACCAATGAGGTTCATTCTTGTGTTACGCAAGAACCAATGAGGTTCATTCTCGTGTTACGCAACAACCAATGAGGTTCATTCTCATGTTACGCAACAACCAATGAGGTTCATTCTCGTGTTACACAGCACGTTTCAGCTTCAGCAAGAACCTCAAATATGAATTAATTGTGATTAATTAATGAAAGAATTGTCATTTTTGGGTGAACTATCCCTTTAATACCACGACTTAAACCCAACAAAATATCATCGTCAGCTGTCGTCACTATCTTACGTCAAATAGACGTTGGCATTAGACCTTTATCAATGTCTTTCTGGTGGCCCATTGGACAGACAAACGCTGTGTGAAACGCTCCATACCAGCACTCCCTCAACGCTGATAAATTATTTACTCGGCCACAATCGTAGTATGAAGACGAAACATTAATTGTGCGCTTGTAGGGACACGTGTGTGGTGTTAAGAGCGATCTGAGCGCTGCTCTGCTGTGGGTAGCGCAGACGCTCTCCGTGCAACACACACTCGCGCACACACACACAGATGCTGACTGCAGCATGTTTATCTCTGCCCTGTGAGCTATCTTCATCAATTCTGTTGGCCCCAAGACGACGGCAGCCGCCTTATTCCCCATGCATCAAGCACCAACCTGCCTCACCGCCAAGAGCAGCCGCAGATTTGTCAAAAGATGAGCAGCGCGAGAGAGAGAGAGAGAGAGAGAGAGAGAGAGAGGGAAAAAACTCTCAGGTGACAATAACGGCCGGCCAATATTTCATTAAAATGAAGTGCTCTGGCACAGTTTACACGGCCGCGGCGAGCGAGTGAGCGAGCCAACGCGCGTAAAGCTCTTATCAGCTGGAGTTTTTCTCGCGCGGTGCGTGTGAAGAAGGGGGTCAGGGGACCGCGCTGGCTCCCGAGGGCCTCCTGGCCTGTCATTGATCAGTACGGAGCGTTTCAGGGAGAAAAATCCACAGTTTTTTCAGCACGAACGGGCCATTCACCGTCTGCGGTTTCTTCACGTTTCGTCAAGTTCTGTTCCATAACCTAGTGAGCTCCAGCGAGATATGTGTGTTTCACTGAGAACGCAAACCCAGAATGCATTGCTTCGACCTGCACTAACAATCTCATATGTAGCCCTGATTCGAAATATATTTGATTTAATAATGAAAAATATTCATTGAACAAAAATAGTTAGCTATATAGTTTAATTAAATAATAAATAAAAAAATTGTTTTACTAAAATACACTGTAAACACAAACATTGGGTGAAATAATTTTTAATTAAATATAATAAATACGTTTTATTATATTAATATGATATTATTATTATATTAAATGAATATTAATATTCACTTGTATTATTAATCATATAATAAAATATATATTTATATTAATGTTGAAGCACCAAAAATAAATTATGTATAAAAGGTGCCATACAAATTTGAATCAATATTAATAAATTAATCTAATACAATATACAATTATGATATAAAATATACAATAATACAAGAATGTATTATTATTTGTATAGCACCTTTTATACATAAAAATTATAATAAATTATATTTTATACTAATATTAAAATATAATATAATATTAAAGTTGCAGTAATTATTTAAAATATATTTTATTATATTAGTATTATATGAATTGTTATATTATATGAATATTAATATTCACTTATATTATTAATATATAATATAATAAAATATATATTAATATTAATGTTAAAATACAATTTTAAGCACCAAAAATAAATTATGTATAAAAGGTGCCACACAAATATAAATCAATATTAATACATTTATGTAATACAATATACAACAATGATATAAAAATATACAATAATACAAGAATGTATTATTATTAGTATAGCACATATACATATACTAATATTAAAATATAATATAATATTAAAGTTGCAGTAATTATTTAAAAAATATTTTATTATATTTATATTATATATCAATATATTTGGCAACACTTTATTTTACAGTGTCGTTGTTACATACAGTATGTTACATGTAGTTACAGTCGTAATAATTATAAATTATGCATAATTCCATAAAAACCTAAACCAAACCCTAATCCTAACTCTATAATAAGTACATGTAGTTACTTACCGGTAATATTACTCCGTACTAAAAGGTATACTTACAGTGTAACAAAGACACCTTAAAAATAAGTGTAACCATCTATTTTATATTAATATTAAAATACATTTTACCCAATATTTGTGTGTGGATCTTCACTTGAGGACCATAAGGTGTAGTATGTGTGTGCGCTTCAGATCGGTTACATTTCATTTAAGATGTTGACTTAGAAGGAAGTTGTGCACCAGAGCCACAGAGTCCCCTTACCGGAGAGCACGGCGACACAGGTCGCGGACAGTCCAACTCTGTCTTGACCTTTGACCTCTTGATGTTCAGGGGGTTGACCGTGCTGCTGACTGCAGAGTCGCCGTTTGTGTTCTAAAGAAAGGAGAGACAGAAAAGAAGTAAGAGACTGAGAGTGCATGCAATCACTCGACCCAGTCTATGAGCGGTGTGTGTTTCTGCCTGAACACCGCTCTCCTCTACATGTGTCTGCTCCAATAATAAGAATCAGGCTCATTTCATTTATTTGACAAAAATTACAATAATAAGTATTATTAATTAACTCCAAATAATAATACAAATAGTTGTTATTATTATTATTATAACAACATTACAATAAAATATAATTTATTGAAAAATATTGTATTCAAAATATATTATTATTTATTAATGTATCAATTTATGTTATTATTGTTGTTTGTATACCCCCTTTAATACTTATTTTCTTTTTATGTATAAAAGGTGCTATACAAATACTACAATTGCTACTACTAATAATTATTATTATAAATACATTTTGATCAAAGTTTATTGTAAAATTACTATTATTATTATTAATTGTATTGAACCGGATATAGATAAATTATTTTATGTATAAAATGTGCTTGTACAAATAATAATAAAAGTACTATAAATATAATATTATAAATAAAATATAACAATTGATTGTAAAATTATTTATTAGTGTTATTATTGTATAGCACCATTTTTAGGTAAATTATTTGTACATGTAAAATGTTCTATACAAATAATAATAATAATATAATATATTAATAATAATCATTATTATTAATAGTAGTAGTAGTACTAGTACTATAAAAAATATTATAATACAATATTCATTTTAATGTATTATTATTATTATTATTTGTATAGCAACTTTTATACATAAAAATAAATTATGTATAAAAGGTGTCATACAAATATAATAACAATAATAATAATAAGTACTATAAATAATATTATAATAAAATTATAACAATTGATTTTAAAATTATTTATTAGTATTATTATTGTATAGCACCATTTTTTAGATAAATTATTTGTACATGTAAAATGTGCTTATACAAATAATAACAATAATAATTATATTAATATAATATATAAATAGTAGTAGTACTACTAGTACTATAAATAATATTATAATAAAATATTCATTTTAATTTATTGTTATTATTATTATTATTATTTGTATAGCAACTTTTATACATAAAAATAAATTATGTATAAAAGGTATCATACAAATATAATAACAATAATAATAATAAGTTCTATATATTTAATATTATAAATAGAATATAACAATTGATTGTAAAATTATTTATTAGTATTATTATTGTATAGCACCATTTTTAAATAAATTATTTGTACATGTAAAATGTGCTTATACAAATAATAGCAATAATAATTATAATAATATAATATATTAATAATAATCATTATTATTAATAGTAGTAGTAGTACTAGTACTATAAATAATATTATAATAAAATATTCATTTTAATGTATTATTATTATGATTATTATTTGTATAGCAACTTTTATACATAAAAATAAATTATGTATAAAAGGTATCATACAAACATAATAACAACAATAATGATAAGTTCTATATATTTAATATTATAAATAAAATATAACAATTGATTGTAACACATTTTTACTTTTTGTTATAATTATAGTATAACACCATTTATAGATAAATTATTGTGTAAAAGGTGGTTATAAAATAATAATAAAAAATATTATTATTATTAATAGTAGTACTAGTACTATATAATTAAATAAAAAAGTATTATTATTATTTGTATAGCAACTAATTATGTATAAAAGGATAATTATTAATTATTTTTTGTATAGCACATTTTATACTGTTTTATATAGCATTCTAACAAACTAAATAAAGCAAGTATTTGAGTGTACACTGTAAAAACTGATTGTGATTTTAACGGTATTTTACCGTAAAAATGCTAAGGTGAAAAACAGTTAATTGGTTAACAGAAAGTATCCGTACTATATAAGGTGAATATCTGTGATAGATCTAATCTTACTTTTCATTTAATTTTACAGTAAAATACCGTTAAATTTACAGTTTTTGGAAGTGAAAAAGAACAAGTCATTGTGTCATTTACAGTGAAAACCCGTAAATTGACATTCCCAGAATTCCCAGCGTGACACTTCGCATTTGATGTATTTTCATTGCAATAACTATGTTTCTTCTTTGTTTTTTCTAATCAGTTATGTACATTAGGGTTTTATGTTACATCTGATGTTGTTAAATTAATGTTTATTGCATTTTTTAAATGTAAGCTTTACCATGATGGTGTTTAGTGTTTGTGTGAATGACACTGAGCACCTTCTATATCGTCGCTGCCTGATGAAACTCACGTATGTCCAAAACGCGTACTTTTCAGGAAGTGAAAAAAACACCGTATTTCAAAAGCAGTTGAATGTAGCGTTGTCATACTTGGTACGGCATCTTTACATGTAACCATATTCTTGTCAGTGTAATGATATAATCCACATTTGACCAAAATTTAGTTTAAATGGACATACGTGCATATTTTACAGTAACGGTGGTCGATACGCGTTCTTCCGATCAATTAGAATGGCCAAGTCGCGTTTCATATTGACAGAGGAATACGTGCTGGACATTCTCAGCCTCTGGCCAGCGGTGATCGCAGTATGAGTGAGGCATGTTCTAGTGACAATCATGACAGTAGCATTACAGGCTATAGTTTGATCAGTTTGACTAAGAAAAAAAAGGCTGAATCTTAGGGCCCGTCCACGCGGAGACGCGTATCACTGTATACGTATACATTTTTTAGCGTATTGGCGTTTCGTCCACACGGATCCGGCGTTTTGGGAGACTGAAACCGTAATAACCGAATAAACCTTAATTACTGTATTTGCATTATTGTAAGGGTATGTTTAGGGTTGGGGTAGGTGTGTGCATTAATAAAACACATCTGGTAAGTAGCAAATTTATCTATTGTTATTTTCTTGTGAGATTTTACCTCACCCTTCGACTGTTGCCGTACCCCTTCTAGCCACAACTCTTCTTCTCCGTTTTTAGTGTATTTCTGTGGCAGAATTACAGTGCCACATACTGGCCTGGCATGTATACTACATTGTTTTGAGCCGTTTTCATGCTCTCGTGTGTACGCGGATATTTCTTGAAACGAGGGGGAAAAAAAGATCGGATAGGGAAAGTTCTGGCTTCGTGTGGACATGGCCTTATCAATGAGACCGAGTTTATTTACATACTAGCAAGCAAACTAACCTGTGAAGAACTAGATTAGAACTAAACTGTGGAGAGCTTCAATGTCGTACTTTCGGCTATCCAGTGCTGAGCTTCAATGAAACTTCACGAGACCGGCGAGATGCTTCCACAGGGCGGGAGATACGCGGCGTGATTGACAGCTTTGACACCAAATGGATATACGTGAAAATCAGATGACATGATTTCACAACTTTTCATTGGCCATTTAGATATGTGAAGCATACTGTATACGGAAATGAACCTGGACATTCAATCCGTCGAAAAATCTCAAAATCGGCAAAATGGACATACGTGTTTTTCATCGGACAGCGACGATATATTAGTATTGTCCTCTTAAGAGCTGCTTGTGATTAGCTTTGATTCATCACATTATCACCACTGTGATTGGTGGTTGTCCGTATATATCAAAGATACATAACAGATATTAGTATTTCAATAGGTTGGTAATTTAACATTATTTCAGTTAATGAAATATGTGTTTTTTTACCGTAAATTGTTTGCAGTGTAAAAATAATCATTACAATATAAACCTTTAAATTATATGGTTTTGAACTGTAAAAGAAAACATTTTTAAACCTTTAAATTATATGGTGCTGTCCCTAAAAACCTAAAACGTTAGTGCCGTATTTTTTACGGTAAAGTTCTGGCAACCACAGCTGCCGTTTTTTTACCGTAAATTTTACGGGGATTTTTTTTACAGTGTAGTAGTGGTGGTGTGTTGGCGGTGTGTTATGCACCTTGGTGTCCATGTCGTTGGTGGTGGGCGTGGGCAGGGTGGAGAGGCTGAGCGGGTGTCTGCTGGAGAAGGCGGGTGAAGGCTGGATGAGCGGCGGCGTGTGTCCGAACGCACTGAGCCCTCGCTGCTGGGACAACAGCTGCTGATACGCCACTGGATTAATGGAGTGTGGGAACGCGAACGAAGGGCTGGAACACAAGAGGAAGAGAGATGGGCATGTGCTGCGTGTGCAAGCCACACAATCGCCTCCAACGCTCTCCAGTCCAGTTCGTACCTGATGCCTCCGACCGACAGGTGTCCATAGGAGCTGCTGGCGGCCGAACTGGAGCGGGAATTGTTGATGTAGGCCACCAGAGAGTTGGGTGAGGTCCGGATCATGGTCTGCAGGTCGATGCTGGCGTCTGAGAGCGGAGAGATGGACAGCGCTCGCTTTCGACTCAACCTGGGCGTCAGGCGAGGGCTGGGGAACCGGGACACTGTGGGCAAACACGGAACATGGTAAAGGGTTAGTTCACCCAAAAATGGGTGTGTATGACATTCTTCTCTCAGACGAATACAATCAGAGTTATATTTAAAATGTGCTGGCTAATCCAAGCTTTATAATGGCAGTGAATGGTTGGGTCATTTTTGAAGTCCATAAAAGTGCATCCATCCAACATAGAAGTGCATATATCCATCATAATAGTGCATCCATCCATCATATAACTGCTCCACACGGCTCCAGGGGGTTGATAAAGGCCCATTTGGAGGCGCATTTGTGTACAAAAACTATCCATATTTAAAACTTTATAGACTAAAATAACTAGCTGTACGCAACTCGACATGCACTAAAAGATTTTATATAGATTTATTTAGATAGATGCACTGTTATGATGGATAGATACACTTTTATGATGGATAGATGCACTTTAATGATGGATGGATGCACTTTTATGATGGATAGATGCACTTTAATGATGGAGGGATGCACTTTTATAAAGGATAGATGCACTTTAATGATGGATGGATGAACTTTTATGATGGATAGATGCACTTTTATGAACGATAGATGTACTTTTATGATGGATAGATGCACTTTAATGATGGATGGATGAACTTTTATGATGGATAGATGCACTGTTATGATGGATAGATGCACTGTTATGATGGATAGATGCACTTTTATGAACGATAGATGTACTTTTATGATGGATAGATACACTTTAATGATGGATGCACTGTTATGATGGATAGATGCACTTTAATGATGGAGGGATGCACTTTAATGATGGAGGGATGCACTTTTATAAAGGATAGATGCACTTTAATGATGGAGGGATGCACTTTTATAAAGGATAGATGCACTTTAATGATGGAGGGATGCACTTTTATAAAGGATAGATGCACTTTAATGATGGAGGGATGCACTTTAATGATGGAGGGATGCACTTTTATAAAGGATAGATGCACTTTAATGATGGATGGATGAACTTTTATGATGGATAGATGCACTTTTATGAACGATAGATGTACTTTTATGATGGATAGATGCACTGTTATGATGGATAGATGCACTTTTATGATGGAGGGATGCACTTTTATGATGGAGGGATGCACTTTTATAAAGGATAGATGCACTTTTATAATGGATGGATGAACTTTTATGATGGATAGATGCACTTTTATGATGGATAGATGCACTTTTATGATGGATAGATGCACTTTTATGATGGAGGGAGGCACTTTTATGATGGAGGGAGGCACTTTTATGATGGAGGGAGGCACTTTTATGATGGATAGATGCATTTTTATGATGGATAGATGCACTGTTATGATGGAGGGATGCACTTTTATAAAGGATAGATGCACTTTTATGATGGATAGATACTTTTTTAATATAACTGATTGTATTCGTCTGAGAGAAGAATGTCATATCCACCTAGGATGAGTTGAGGGAGAGTAAATCATGGGCTAATTTTCATTGGTGGGTGAACTATCTCTTTAAAGCGTGCAATGAAACAAATCTTTTGTAAACAAAATGTTTTTTGATGTGAGAATGTCTGAACTTCATAAAATTTGGCACACATGTACACCAGGACAATCTGAGATCATGCACCAGATTTCAGCAATTTCCACCAATAGGTGGCGCTTTAACTTAAAAAAATCTCAAAACTGTAACTGTGATCAAGTTTATCCCAAAATTTACCGCAAAAACATCTGAATCTGTATCTCTATTCCAATCAGTTCGGAGATAATGATTTGCTGCAATATTTTGAATCTCAATAAATGTTTATTGCGCAAATCTACAATGCAGATTATTACAACTGTATTTTTTTTTTCCATCAGGATTTCAAATCCAATCAATAATTCCTTCAATTTATAATGGAAATGCATAGAATTTGTCCAGTCATTTCAGCAGGTTCTCCCAGCATGCTCTGCAAAACACCAGCTCACGTGATCAATACTTCAGTTTGATTCACTTTCTCCCGCTAAGGAGAATCTCAATGTGTCATTTCCAGTTTCGTTCAGTGCTGAGCTATTTTAGGAAGCTCACAAGCGTGAGTGTGTGTGTGTGTGTGTGTGGAGCACGACTGCATGATCGATGCTCTCACACACCCTCTGCGACACACGGCTCCGCAGGATAGAGCCGGACCCCATCAATAAGTGCTCAGGATTGATTTCCGGCCGTGGAAAACAGAATATACTGTACTTGGATAACGTGACTTCATTGGGAAACTGGGATCAGTGTTACAAAGATAGTGAAGATTTCACAAGCTGGCATCAATCTTAAATGCTCTTCGAATTTTTTCGCTCTTAAAATGCATTATTGGCTAATTAACAGTTAACTAATAAAATGTACCAATAAAAATAAGTAATATTTAACCACTTAAACTCTAGGACTATTTTTTGGGATTTCCGCCTGGATTTGGCCGACCCAAATTGAAAAGCTTCCCATACACACACACACAGTCGTCTCTAAATACACAATTCTGGTGTCATTTTACAGGAAACCCTTTGAAGTTACATAAACACTGCTAAAAGTGATAAACATGTAAGTATATATTTATGTTTGTCTGTTTTTAAAAAAAAATTGTATATGTTTATTATATCACACACAACAAATACTATAACATGTATCCCTTTCAGCACACTCTAAAACATGCTGGATTAAAAACAACCTAAATTGGGTTGAAAATGGACTAACCCAGCAATTGGGTTGTTTTAACCCATTGAATGGGTCGTTTTAACCCAGCAGTTGGGTAAAATGTTTGCTTAAAACAACCCAATCGCTGGGTTGAAACAACCCAATTGCTGAGTTAGTCCATTTTCAACCCAATTTGGGTAGTTTTTAATCCAGCATTTTTTAGAGTGCAGTGTTTTAAGTAATTTCAGCCTAAAATTACATAAAAAATGTCATATTCCTCCATTCAGATCCATTTGAATAAATCTTGCATACATGATCCAGACAAAAATCTTTTTTTCCCAGTATTTTCTGGAATCTAGTGGAAACAGCACAAACTGTCTGCAGGGTGCTAGAGCACACAGGGCCTGAGTTACACACTTGCAAATATGAATTTATAACCAAAATAATAAACCTCCTTAACCTCAAAGAGGTATTACAGCTCAGACAACACCCCTGTACAGGGTCCGCAGAGTTCAAAGGGTTAAAATATTATTTAAATATTTATATATATACAATATATATAAATAATATATAAAATTATTATTCAAGAAATAGTAAAATATTATATAACATTATATTTAGACATTTTTTTTGTTCAATATTTAAAATAAATAAAAAAATATGTAAAATACTACTTTAAATAAAATATTCTTTTAAAGAAATATTTTTTTCAAAATATAAAAAAATACTTAAAAAATTACTTTATTATTTTAAATAAAATATTTTATTTTAAAATAGTGTTTCTACAGTTCTACAGTAATATTGTGTGTAAAAAATAATAATAAAACAAAATCAATGAAGAAAAATCTATTCAAAGTATTCTGAAAATGAGTTTAAAGTGAAAAAATAAACCGGTTAAGTACACTGTCCTAATCTTCTCCATCTCAAACTCAGCGCGACCTCATTTTGATTTGATTTGGGATAATTAATCCTTCCCAATAAATTACCGTAATTACGCAGATAACAATCAAACGATTCCAGACCTGACTTTGTTTAATGTGGGCAATTTACAGAACCGATTCTGGCTCAAAAAGAAATGTGTGTGAATAATAAGCGTGTGTTTGTGTGTCTATGGCTCACGATTGTCTTGGTAACATCGAGTGGGATTCAAAACACTTTCAGAGCGGTACGATTATCATTATGTCTATGTCTGTACCGTTAAACCGGACGTGTTACTGTTATAATTTGTGTAGAGTATGTTTCAGACCAAACACGCTCTGAGCGGTTTGCTATTTCAGTGGACAGTTACTGAGACAACTGCAGCTAACTCAACAGGTGCTAAGCATTAGAGAGTGTGTGTGTGTGTGTGTGTGTGTGTGTGTGTGTGTGTGTGTGTGTGTGTGTGTGTGTGTGTGTGTGTGTGTGTGTGTGTGTGTGTGTGTGTGTGTGTGTGTGTGTGTGTGTGTGTGTGTGTGTGTGTGTGTGTGTGTGTGTGTGTGTGTGTGTGTGTGATTAGAGGTCGTATCCAGAGACTCTGGCAACCGGACGTCCATAATGATTTCATCACGAGCAGTGCCAACACAAGCAGGATTACACAAATCATTTCTTTGTGTGTGTGTGTGTGTGTGTGGACTTGTTCCCTGCAGACCACAGCGCTAATAAATAATCCCTCAGCTTTGTTGCCGTGAGGGTCATTACTCTTAGCATGAGCTAATGGTTTGCTGTCATGTTCAGGCGTTCGTCGGAGCTCCTAACACATCTTTAGTGCTAAGAGCCGCCTCAGGACCCAAATCCAGAGAGAACTGACGCTAAAAATACAGAAGACAAAGAAAAACAAACGTAAAACTCACCACGTCAATGTCTTAAAGACATCTTTTGGAGCTACCGATCTATGTCTGAAAGCAGGGCCTGTGGTGGAATTAGCATGGACCTATAATGGCAGAATGTGTCAGGAGCGCTCCGCGATGGCAGCGACATTCGTCTCCGAAATGAATTTATTAACATGATCTCGCCACCCCTTAGCGGACAGAGCGTTCAGATACACACGTTTGAGTATGTGCTAAGTCATAAAATTATGTTTTTATGCCATGCACCATTTCATGCATTGTTTGTGTTTGCATGCTAAATTCATATGAACAAATGCGGCTTATTGGATGTGACGATGTCCGAACGACACAAAATTTGGTACACTTATACACCAGGACAATCTGAGATCACGCCTAAATTTCAGCCATTTTCACCAATAGGTGGCGCTATAACGTAAAAAAAAAAACTCACCTAAATTGACTCCATATGACTTTATGTTGAATGTTGGCAATTGTGGTAATTTTCTCTACATTTTCAATCTGTTCGGAGCTAATGATTGCTGCTAACTGCACTATTTTTGATTGTTACAGTAACTCTGGTTGCTCCAGAGCTTATTGAGTTACTGTACACTTGGGTACTTTGGGTACAGTCGTCTCTAAATACACCATTTTGGTGTCATTTTACAGGAAACCCTTTGAAGTTACATAAACCACTGCTAAAAGTGATAAACATGTGAGTATATGTTGTCTGAGCTGTAATAACGCCTCCAAAAAAAGAGGTGGTTTTTGATTTTTTTGTTATAAATTCAGCTTTTAAAGTGTATATCATAGGCCCTGTGTGCTCTAGCACCCTGCAGACAGTTTGGGCTGTTTCCACTAGATTCCAGAAAATACTGGAAAAAAGAATTTTGTCTGTATCATGTATGCAAGATTTATACAAATGGATCTGAAGGGAGGACCCCCCCTTCTACCCCTATCCCCCTACACCCCCAATACCCATATACAGTGATATAAATACAATATCCCAGTCTCATTAAATTATTTTCCCCAGTATTTTCTGGAATATAGTGGAAACAGCCCAAACTGTCATATGAACAAATGCGGCTTATTGGATGTTACAATGTCCGAATGTCACAAAATTTGGTACACTTATACAACAGGACAATCTGAGATCACTCACCAAATTTCAGCCATTTTCACCAATAGGTGGCGCTATAACTTAAAAAAACCCTCACAACTGTAACTGTGATCACACCTAAATTGACTCCTTTATGTTGAATGTTGGCAATTCTGGTAATTTTCTCTACATTTTCAATCTGTTTGGAGCCAATTATTGCTGCTAACTGGACTATTTTTGATTGTTACAGTAACTCTGGTTGCTCCGGAGCTTATTGAGATACTGTACACTTGGGTACTTTGTGTTAATCGTGACTAAACTGCAGAAAATGTGGTGTTTTTAAACTCTTTACAACTTTTTAACAGGCTTTGCTTGACTTATCATATCTCTCATTCTCTTTCTATCTGTCTTTGTAAGTGACTCACGCTGTTTCCCGTCAAAGCGCGGGACACGCTCCGCCGTCAGCACCCAAACACATCTGCGTAAAAGCTGTCGGGAAGCATCAGCAGCTCCGGACGGGACGCAGATCAAAGCCAGACGGAGTTAGCTCAGCTAAATGAGCTATTCATTCATGTTGCTTCAGCAAAGCCCGGGATCTGTGCGCACACACGCCCGACGCGTCATGCTCAAGAGCCAAAGCGGACGGACAGTGTTTGTTTTTTCAACCTCGGATTGTTTGAAGGAGACGCAAGAGCAAATGTTTGCTCTATAGAGAGGCAGAGGCCTACTGTATATCGCCATGTGTTTGTTTGAAATCACACCTCTGTCTCGCTCAGGAGTGTTACTCACATTAGTCTCGTCATGCTAGTTTTACTCTGACGGCACAAATGTGTTAAATACAGTCAAATAAACGCTACATAATCCATCTGTCAATAATGCGATGCTTCGGTTACTCTCATTTAGATCCACAGAAATTCCAAAGCAATAAATCAATAATTATGATAGCTAGACAAATGTTCTTTTCGAAAGACCTAACTAACCAGGCATCAAATGACGAGAAATCGGTCCACACACACTGAACATGAAACTGCTTCATGACACGGCATAATAACATCCATTAACCCTTAAAGACCTAGAATATTTTTGGGGTGCCTGACTTGCCTCTACTTTTCTTTGTTTTTCTCACCCATTCTAGCAGATAGCATCAAGTGAACATGACGTTTCCATCTAACTCATTTGAAGTCCAATTTTACATTTATTTAGTCTGATAATGGATTAAATTAATAGAATTTTAAGAAAAACAGCTGCAAAAAAATTTGTGTTTTTACTGTGAATTCCAACAGAACTTCATGAAGTTTGGATTTTTTCCTTTAGAAAGTTAGACTTGGTTGTTTTAGACTTCCAGATGAAATTTTGTCTAAATGTAACAATTCCTCAGCAAGTTATAGCCATTTATTATAATATTATTCTAGGCGTTTTTGAGTGAAAACAGGTGTATTTTATTTACTTACAATGTAGATGTGTCCAAAAAAGTTCAGGGAGTAAAATAAATAGAAAGATTGTTTATATAATAACAGAACACTGAAACAGTGTAAAACACAAACTACATACAAAGAGAAATATACTGACTTTTGTGTGCTGTGCTATGTGAGAAAGTGCTCTGCATGCATTTTAATGCACGCAAATACACACCCACTTTCACGTTGTGAGAAACGTGATTGGTGGTTCAAAACATGGTTCAAAAGACCAAACACTATGTTTATTGGTTGAGTTGATGACAGTTTCAACGAATCTGGGCACGGGAGGGGTGGGACTAATGATCAACAATCGTTTCTGTTTGGCTCAGGGAAACAACCCACATGCGTTTCCTTGACGAATCAATGCTGCAGATTTTGATGATGCTTCCACACTCCCTACGGAACCTCTGAATAATCAATCGCGAGAATGTGATACTTCTGAAAAGCTGAGATTCTCCTCTTTACGGTGCATTTTACAGCATACAGATTGGATTAGCGGTTTAAAAGTTATTAAACATGTTAGAACGATAGTTATTTTTAGCCGCGGGCGGCTATTTAGGTCTTTAAGGGTTAATACAGGGCCGTAACCACCATAGACATTGAGGGGGACAAGTCCCCCCCCCCCGATAATTAGAAATGGCCAAATTGTCCCCCGCAATATTTGAAATTCCTGCACTGCTTTCCTGCACTTCATTACTCAGCGCTCTGTATGTTAATTGACAAAAAGTTTTAAAAGTTACATTTTTAGTCTATTTCAACATTTGGAATCCATTTGTGCGTCCACAGCGAATAAATTGAGTGTTTGAAGCGAAATAGGCGCACGTTCAAGGCGCTCCAGGAGAAATATGTCATAAAACACCACTCTGCCTCTTTTCATTTTCATTAAAAATATATATTAAACATTAATAGCCACACAAATGAGGTCCAGGCAACTCCTACATTATCTTCACTGCATGCATATTTAAATATCCTTAAAAAATAAAGTTATGAAACTTCTCTTTGCCCTCAGTCAAAACGATTTGGCAGACAACAAATGATGATTCATGAGAGCAAAGATCGGCCGTTAGATCCACACAAGACGAGCCACTACAGGCCATCAGAGCAGCGGCAGACGGCAGAAGGACTGGCCGAGGAAAGGCTGCTCTCGCTGGGGTTAATGAGCGCTGAGCGCCGCTGATCGTCTGGATCTCACAACTCCAAAAACATTTTTTTTTTTAAATAGGCGCTCTCTTTATAAATAAACCACAGATTTGAGCTTTAAACAACTACATTCTCACCTGAAAAAGTCTTAAAACTACATTTTGTGACACAATAGTAGTATTTTTCAATTATGCTGGGTTTCTCATCACGTCACTTTACCACGTGACAGCAGAGAGCAGGCTCCTGATTGGTTAACGCGGCGCGAATTGACGCCAAAGTTCTAATGTTTCAACTCGGGTGTCAGACGCGAATTTGCTTCAAACGCGTGAATGCACAAAAAGCGGACTGGTCGCGCGAATGAGGCGGAATCGCGTCCATCGCGCCGCGCGAAACGCGATTCCGCCTCATTCGCACGTCCAGTTCGCTCAAATCAAATCAAATCAAATCAAATCAAAGTAGGCGGGGTTTACATTCTCTTTCTTCACACAGATAAGTACATCAATCTAAAAAACTGGTCCCCCCTAATGTTCAAGACATGGTTACGGCCTTGCATTAATGTACTGTATAGTTAATGAGGAGCCAGATTTTGTGAACTTTCATTAGCTTCCCCATCATGGACTTTAACAGCTATTTTTGGAGAACGAGCCGTTATGGACCTCCATTGGTCCTGACTTAGGAAGCCCTGGATGACAGAACGGAGAAAGAACATAAACACAACCAGTGTAAAGCTTCCCGCCAGTGTTTAGAGAACATCGGATGCTGAACACCAGGGAGTTTATTTATTTTACTGTCTGCTGGTGTAAGAATCTAAGAGAGATGGGTGTTTATGCAGTCCTTTGAAGCCGCACATAAGTACTATCCTGGATATAAATGTGCAACAAATATTATGTTTGAATTCTTAACACGGTTACACAGACGGACACGTGACTTTAACTCACCTTCGACCGGTGTGAAGTACTCGGGCAGATGAGCGGCAGCCGCGGCCGCTCCGGCTCCCTGCATCAGCAGCTCTCCGTACGGGTTCCTGTGGCCCGTCATCAGGTGGTAATAGTCCGCTGGGGTGGCGCCGGGGGGCGGAGGGGGCAGGCCGAACAACCCTCGCTCCTTCAGGTGCTCGTGAGCCACTGCCAGAGAGAAGAGAGGGAGTTAAAACAGCCATATATTCACAGAAACAGGACTTTACTGAAACCAAACTGCCCAAATCTTCATAATAATCACAACTTTGAGCTCATTAGCATATGACCCGCCCACATTTGCATAACATCACAATGAAAAACAGCATGAATTATAATGGTGGGCAGGGCAGAGTTATTGTAGTGTCCTTTATATACTCGTATAGTATTTATTTGTATGTCAAATGAGCTTTTATTTATATATTTTCATTTTTTATTTTAGTTAAAGTTTTAGTAATTTTGCATGTGCATGTGTAATTGCGAGTAATCGCATCTAACAGAAAAGTTTGTTTATATATAGATATATTTAATATAAACAAACTTTTATGTTAGATGCGATTAATCACAATTAATATATATATATATCTATATATAAACAAACTTTTATGTTAGATGTGATTTATCTTTTTTTGCTAAGAATTTAAATGATTAATTGCGATTAATCGCATCTAACATAAAAGTTTATATATATATATATATATATATATATATATATATATATATATATATATATATATATATATATATATATTTAATATAAACAAACTTTTCTGCTAGATGCGATTATCGCAACTAATATATCTATATATAAACAAACTTTTACGTTAAATGCGATTAATTCCCCCCCCCCCAAAGAATTTAAATGATTAATTGGGATTAATCGCATCTAACATAAACGTTTATATATATTTAATATAAACAAACTTTTCTGCTAGATGCGATTAATCACAATTAATATATATATCTATATATAAAGAAACTTTTATGTTAGATGCGATTAATGTTTTTTACAACGAATTTAAACGATTAATTGCGATTAATCACATCTAACATAAAAGTTTATATATATGTGTATATATATATATATATATATATATATATATATATATATATATATATATATATATATATATATATATATATATATATATATATATATATATATATATATGTTAGATGTGATTAATCGCAATTAATCGTTTTTAATTGAAATTGCATCTATTTGGCAGCACTGCCATTTTAATTAGTTTTTGTTTTGATTTTTTAGATTTAGTAATTTTAGAACCTCAATTTAAATATTATATTTCAGTTACATAAATTTTTCATCTAATAATTACATTTTCAGCTTCATTTCAATTCACAATTTTTTTTTTTAATAGCTTTAGTTAACAATAGGGTGCATTAGTGCCCGCCCCCTTTTTCAGCTGCGCTTGTTTTCTGTATTTTTTTCCATAAGTTTTTCCTATAAGGATTTAAAAAACAGTCATTGTTAAAGAGTTATGAGCCATGAACCAAGCCAACCAGCTACGAGGAGAATCATATCATCATAAACTTTTATTTGAAGCAAAAAGAAAATCGATCAAAAGGACAAGACTACAAAAGGACTACAATCCCACGAATCATTGCAAACAGCATAATCGAATTAAAACGATGGAGAGATATAAAACTACATTTAAAAATGTTGATTATATATATAAAAATATGTTAATTTATTGGAAAATATGCATATATATTAAATATTTAAGAGCGTAGTGAGATCGACTCGATTATGTATTTCGCAGTGCTTCATGGGAGTGGGCGGAGCTAACAAGCTCTTTTGTTGCATGTTGCTTTATGGGTAATGTAGTTTTCACAAGGAATTCTGTTGTAAAACACAATCAAGTTGAAATAATGCGGGCTGGCGGCTTCAATGAAAGCAAAAACCATCGATTAACAACCTCATTGCTCACAGTAGATCTGTCTTTAAAGGTTTATAAGTTATCATTCAAAATCAATCTCCCTGTGGTTTTTACTTCCTGTTGCGCTCCATAACAACACTGATGTAGTGGTTAGCCAATCAGAACAGACATCATTTGCATATAATGCTAGTGGGGGAAAAAGATGCAAGAACCCTTAACTGACATTATAAGTGAAGTTTTACTAGCTTTACCGACGGGAGGTCAAGGGATCTACAGTAAGAACAGAGTCAGAGTTGACATCTGCACCTAGTAAACCTCTTTTAAAAGTGTCAGCAGCAATCAGAGAGAGAGTTTAACATGTTTAACGCTGAAGTCGTTCAGTTCAGCAACAGATTACAAGCCCTTAGGACAGAAATATGCTCCATGCAAGTATGGAAACGCAGAAGCGAAGGCATTAAAACATGCCAAAAATAAATGTATCTGTCTCTCCTGTTATATAGTAATAAATCTCTGCCAATGAACACAATCAAAAAGTGTCTTGGATTCCGTTCCAAAGCCTTTAATGTCTATATATTCCCACTTGGAGAAATAAACAGTCTTAAAGTAGACCAAGGCTAACGGCGGCAGGCCTGTGTTTGGAGCGCTGAGGTCTGAAAGCGGCTCGGATGAGTCTGGAAACCATTCAAGGCCACATCTACCCATCCACACTCGCTCGGGCTCAAATAGCCCCATTTCTCTTTCTCTGCGCTCTTTTATGCCTTTATCGCTGTTGGGATCTCCTGCGTGCTGCTTATTTAAGTTTAAAGGTGCAAACACATTACTGCTGACAGACTGGGAAGCGTGATTTATATGTCAGTCGATCGGCTCGCTGCGACCTGTAATTGTAATTCAGCTCTGAAGAGAGGCCTGTCGTCGGCTTCGGCCCAACATTGGGGAATTCTGCCTTGTCGTTTTTCTCGTATTAATTTCCACAACGTCCCCCGAAGGGCAAATCGCAGGACCGGGAAGTTTCACATGTTTGACGATTTGCATGTGCCCAAACCCAAATATACAGTTCACACATAGTCAGACATGATTATGAGCAAAACGGCAATAATTCAAACTGAAGTTTTGAAATTCTGAATTTTCTCAAATAACGCTGATCTGTATTCAAACCTGCCGTGTGGTTTTGATTGGTGTGTGTTAGTGTTGATCAGCAGCCAGAACTGGTGAGTAACTAACTCAAATTATTATTTAAATTATAAAAATTTAGATAATGTGCAGTCATCATCGTAAAATCAACACTTTCACTGTCTGGGTTTATTTTGTTTAACATTTAAAATGTTAGGGTTGTTTCTGAAAGAAGTCTCGTCTGCATTTATTTGATCAAAAATACAGTAAAAATTCTGAAATATTATTACAATTTAAATGAACTGTTTTCTATGTGAATATATATGAAAATATAATTTATTTCTGTGATCAAAAGCTGAATTTATCATTATTACTCCACTACAGAATTGTGAGATATAAAGTCAGAATTGTGAGATATAAAGTCTGAATTGTGAGTGATAAAGTCAGAATTGTGAGATATAAAGTCTGAATTGTGTGATATAAAGTCTGAATTGTGAGTGATAAAGTCAGAATTGTGAGATATAAAGTCAGAATTGTGAGATATAAAGTCAGAATTGTGAGATATAAAGTCTGAATTGTGTGATATAAAGTCTGAATTGTGAGTGATAAAGTCAGAATTGTGAGATATAAAGTCAGAATTGTGAGTTATAAAGTCAGAATTGTGAGATATAAAGTCTGAATTGTGTGATATAAAGTCTGAATTGTGAGTGATAAAGTCAGAATTGTGAGATATAAAGTCAGAATTGCGAGTTATAAAGTCAGAATTGTGAGATATAAAGTCAGAATTGCGAGTTATAAAGTCTGAATTGCGAGTTATAAAGTCGGAATTGTGAGATATTAAGTCGGAATTGTGAGATATAAAGTTGGAATTGTGAGTTATAAAGTTGAAATTGTGAGTTATAAAGTCGTAATTGCGAGATATAAAGTTGGAATTGTGAGAGATAAATCCGGAATTGCGATGAAGTTGGAATTGTGAGTTATGAAGTTGGAATTGCGAGTTATAAAGTCAGAATTGCGAGTTATAAAATCAGAATTGCGAGTTATAAAGTCGGAATTGCGAGATATAAAGTCAGAATTGTAAGATATTAAGTCGGAATTGTGAGATATAAAGTCGGAATTGTGAGATATAAAGTCAGAATTGTGAGATATTAAGTCGGAATTGTGAGATATAAAGTCGGAATTGCGAGTTATAAAGTCAGAATTGCGAGTTATAAAATCAGAATTGCGAGTTATAAAGTCGGAATTGCGAGATATAAAGTCAGAATTGTGAGTGATAAAGTCAGAATTGTGAGATATAAAGTCAGAATTGCGAGTTATAAAGTCTGAATTGCGAATTATAAAGTCAGAATTGTGAGATATAAAGTCAGTGTGATATAAAGTCAGAATTGCGAGATATAAAGTCAGTGTGATATAAAGTCAGAATTGTGAGTTATAAAGTCAGAATTGTGAGATATAAAGTCTGAATTGTGTGATATAAAGTCTGAATTGTGAGTGATAAAGTCAGAATTGTGAGATATAAAGTCAGAATTGTGAGTTATAAAGTCAGAATTGTGAGATATAAAGTCTGAATTGTGTGATATAAAGTCTGAATTGTGAGTGATAAAGTCAGAATTGTGAGATATAAAGTCAGAATTGCGAGTTATAAAGTCAGAATTGTGAGATATAAAGTCAGAATTGCGAGTTATAAAGTCTGAATTGCGAGTTATAAAGTCGGAATTGTGAGATATTAAGTCGGAATTGTGAGATATAAAGTTGGAATTGTGAGTTATAAAGTTGAAATTGTGAGTTATAAAGTCGTAATTGTGAGATATAAAGTTGGAATTGCGAGATATAAAGTTGGAATTGTGAGAGATAAATCCGGAATTGCGATGAAGTTGGAATTGTGAGTTATGAAGTTGGAATTGCGAGTTATAAAGTCAGAATTGCGAGTTATAAAATCAGAATTGCGAGTTATAAAGTCGGAATTGCGAGATATAAAGTCAGAATTGTGAGATATTAAGTCGGAATTGTGAGATATAAAGTCGGAATTGTGAGATATAAAGTCAGAATTGTGAGATATTAAGTCGGAATTGTGAGATATAAAGTCGGAATTGCGAGTTATAAAGTCAGAATTGCGAGTTATAAAATCAGAATTGCGAGTTATAAAGTCGGAATTGCGAGATATAAAGTCAGAATTGTGAGTGATAAAGTCAGAATTGTGAGATATAAAGTCAGAATTGCGAGTTATAAAGTCTGAATTGCGAGTTATAAAGTCAGAATTGTGAGATATAAAGTCAGTGTGATATAAAGTCAGAATTGCGAGTTATAAAGTCAGAATTGTGAGATATAAAGTCAGTGTGATATAAAGTCAGAATTGTGAGTTATAAAGTCAGAATTGTGAGATATAAAGTCGGAATTGTGAGATATAAAGTCAGAATTGTGAGTTATAAAGTCGAAATTGCGAGATATAAAGTCGGAATTGCGAGATATAAAGTCGGAATTGTGAGTTATAAAGTCGGAATTGCGAGATATAAAGTAAGAATTGTGAGATATAAAGTCGGAATTGTGAGATATAAAGTTGGAATTGTGAGTTATAAAGTTGAAATTGTGAGTTATAAAGTCGTAATTGCGAGATATAAAGTCGTAATTGTGAGATATAAAGTTGGAATTGCGAGATATAAAGTTGGAATTGTGAGATATGAAGTTAGAATTGCGAGTTATAAAGTCAGAATTGCGAGTTATAAAGTCAGAATTGCGAGTTATAAAGTCGGAATTGCGAGATATAAAGTCAGAATTGTGAGTGATAAAGTCAGAATTGTGTGATATAAAGTCAGAATTGTGAGTTATAAAGTCAGAATTGTGAGTTATAAAGTCGGAATTGTGAGATATAAAGTCAGAATTGTGAGTTATAAAGTCGGAATTGCGAGATATAAAGTCGGAATTGTGAGTTATAAAGTCGGAATTGTGAGATATAAAGTCAGAATTGCGAGATATAAGTCGGAATAGTGAGTTATAAAGTCGAAATTGCGAGATATAAAGTCGGAATTGCGAGATATAAAGTCGGAATTGTGAGATATAAAGTCAGAATTGTGAGATATAAAGCAAGAATTGTGAAATATAAAGTAAGAATTGTGAGATATGAAGTCGGAATTGTGAGATATAAAGTCGGAATTGCGAGATATAAAGTCGGAATTGTGAGTTATAAAGTCGAAATTGCGAGATATAAAGTCGGAATTGCGAGATATAAAGTCGGAATTGTGAGATATAAAGTCAGAATTGTGAGATATAAAGTAAGAATTGTGAGATATGAAGTCGGAATTGTGAGATATAAAGTTGGAATTGTGAGTTATAAGTTGAAATTGTTAGATATAAAGTTGGAATTGCGAGATATAAAGTCAGAATTGTGAGATATAAAGTCGGAATTGTGAGTTATAAAGTCGGAATTGTGAGATATAAAGTCGGAATTGTAAGATATAAAAGTCGGAATTGTGAGTTATAAAGTCGGAATTGTGAGATATAAAGTCGGAATTGTGAGTTATAAAGTCGGAATTGTGAGATATAAAGTTGGAATTGTGAGATATAAAGTCAGAATTGTGAGTTATAAAGTCGGAATTGTGAGATATAAAGTCGGAATTGTGAGATATAAAGTCAGAATTGTGAGTTATAAAGTCGGAATTGCGAGATATAAAGTCGGAATTGCGAGATATAAAGTCGGAATTGTGAGTTATAAAGTCGGAATTGCGAGATATAAAGTCAGAATTGTGAGATATGAAGTCGGAATTGTGAGATATTAAGTCGGAATTGTGAGATATAAAGTCGTAATTGTGATGAAGTTGGAATTGCGAGTTATAATGTCAGAATTGAGAGTTATGAAGTCAGAATTGCGAGATATAAAGTCAGAATAAAAAGTATTAAAAAGGTAAATAAAATGTAGCCACTCAAAGGTATGAGTAGAGTGAGAAGTTAAAGTTTGAGTGCTGTGTTCTCCTCACCGTCAGCCGGACTCAGTCCTCGGGCCGCTGAGATCATGGACAGGGTGGGGCTGCCGTGAGCCGAGCGGAGGTAATGCTCCATGTGCGGAGAGACGTAAGAGTGAGGAGGGAGGAAGGTGGACTCGCCAGCGCCCCCTGGAGACAGCCGGATCAGAGAGATGTCGGAAAGCACCGGACTGCCCGCTAACCCTGGAGGCCTGGAGAGAAAAACACAGAGCTTTTAAACAGACCATTTTTTTTGCCATATTTCTCGTTGTTTGGCCAAAATTTCATGATTATATATATATATATATATATATATATATATATATATATATATATATATATATATATATATATATATATATATATATATATATATATATATATATAATAAAATAAAATAAAATAATAAATACAATTATTATTATTACCGTAATTGTTGTAAATGTAAAGTATAATGTATAGTATATTATATAGTATAACAATATAATATAAAAAATGACTATAAACAAGAAATATTACTAGAAATATTTCACAGTAAAAATTCATATTTAAGAAAAATAATCTATAATATAATAATATAAAATGTTTTACATTACAACTGTGCAATTGCAGTACTAATATTTATGTTGTTATATATACATATATAATGTATAGTATAGTATAAAAATATAGTATAAAAAATGACTAAAAACAAGAAATATTACTAGAAATATTTCACAGTAAAAATTCATATTTAAGAAAAATAATCTAAAATATAATAATCTAAAATGTTTACATTACAACTGTGCAATTGCAGTACTAATATTTATGTTATTGTTATTACTATTAAAACAAGATAATTTTAAAGTAAAAAATTTAAGAAAAATAATAGAATTGCAATTAAGTTTTACATTACAACTGTAAAATTACAGTGCTAATTATTATGATTATGATTATCACTATAAAAAATACCAAAACAAAATAAGAAATATTACTATTGTGATATATTTTTACTGTAAAATTCAATAAAATGTTTTACATTACAATTGTAAAATTACAATACTAATATGCATGTTATTTGTTATTATTATTACTAAATAAACATAAAAATACTAAAAACAAAATAATAAATATAACTAGAAATATTTCACAGTAAAAAAGTGTATTTAAGAAAATAATAGAAAAATCATTACAACTGTAAAATTGCAGTACTAATTATTATGATTATTATTATTACAAAAAATATAAAAATACCAAATAAAAACAAAATAAGAAATTGTGATATATTTTTACTGTTTACATTACAACTGTAAAATTACAATACTAATATTTATGTTGTTATTATTATTATTATTACTAAATAAACATAAAAATGACAAAAAAATAAGAAATATAACCACATATATTTCACAGTAAAATAAAAAATGAGTATTTAAGAAAAGAGTATTTTTTTACATTGTAAAATTACATTACTAATTATTATTACTAAAAAACAAATAAAAACAAAATAAGAAATATTACTATTGTGATATATTTATATTCACATTACAACTGTAAAATTACCATACTAATATTTATGGCTGTCTTATTTTCGTCATTTTGAAACGCCATCAAATGTTTTCTTCTTCCTCTGTTCATACACACTTCTCATTAGGAGTTTGGGAAGACGGTTGGCACATGTTGTGTTTCCAAACGCATGTAATGTTTCCAATAGGCATATCGTGCTTTTATCGGGATGCAGGCGTTTGACAGCATGGGCCTTCCCGATCATTACAGGAGTGTGTGTGTGTGTGTAGTCACTCAGCAGATCCTTTTTGACACGAGTCTGAAAACATTTTAGACAAACTGATCAGATGATTCAATGTTTGACACGAGTCCCTCGTTTATGGGTTTCATAGTTATGAGAGTTTGCCATAAGTAATATTTGTGTGGTTTGGCGCTGGGCTCAGAGAGGCATTAGAGCGAGAGCTCGTGTCTGAGGTGTGATGGGACAAACGCCAACTCTCTAACACAAACCAGACCGGCTGCCCTTTCATTTCCCCCCGTTTCCATCCCTCCATCAAGGAAACGTCTGCGCTGTAGTTAGGGATCATTTTTCTTGTTTTATTCGTCAGCCACATCTCGCTCGAGACTTTCTGATGATTCCCAGACGGGACAATAAAGCGCTGGGACATTCGTTTAGTTGAAAAGTCCCATTTCATTCTGCCCTCATGCCTCAGGATGACAATAACATTACAAAACATAAAGCTGTAGTTAAAGAGTTAACATGACCAAAAACAGAAATATAACTAATAACGAAATACAATTTCTGAGTATTTAAGAAAATAATAGAATAACAAATTATGTTTTACATTACAACTGTAAAATTACAGTCATTATTATGATTATTATACCATATAAAAATACTAAATCAAAACAAAATATTAAACATTACTGTTACATTTTTACTGTAAAATAAAATATAAATGATAAAAACTGTAAAATGACAATACTAATATTTATGTCATTACTAAATAAACATATAACAATTACAAAAAAAGAAAGAAATATAACTAGAATTTTTTCACAGTAAAATTTAAAAATAATTATTTAAGAAAAATAATAGAATAACACATTTTGTTTTACATTAGAACTGTAAAATTACAGTAATTATTATTATTACTACTACTAAATAAAAATACTAAAAAACTAAATAAGAAATATGTTTATTTTAATACATTTTTACAGTAAAATAAAATAAAAACTTACATTACAACTGTAAAATTACAATATTAATATTTATGTTATTGTTATTATTACTAAAAAATAAATATAACTAGAAATATTTCACAGTAAAATACAAAAATGAGTATTTAAGAAAAATAGAATAATAATTTAGTTTTACATTACAACTGTACAATTAAGGTACTAATTATTATTATTATTAGATACAAATATTAAATTACTAAATAAACAAGAAAATATGTAATATTTAACTCCAAAATAAAAAATTTTTTACATTACAACTGTAAAATTACAATACTAATATTTATGTTATTGTCATTTTTACTATTTAATAAACATAGAAAAAATACCAAAAAAAAAAAAATATATATAACTAGAAATATTTCACAGTAAAATTAAAAAAAAATTTATTTAAAAAAGAAATAGAATAATATTTTTGCTTTATATTACAACTGTAAATTAAGGTACTACTTATTATGATTATTATTATTATTACAAAATAAAAACTAAATAAGTAATATTTCACTGTAAAATAAAATATTTTTTCATTACAACAGTAAAATTACAACACTAATATTTATGTTATTGTTATTATTTAATAAATAAAACATATTTCACATTAAAATAAAAAATTGTATTTAAGAAAAATAATAGAATAATACTTTTTTACAATACAACTGTAAAATTAAGGTACTAATTATGATTATTATTATCATTACTAAATAAAAAATATTAAATTACTAAATAAAAACAAAATAAGTAATATTTCACTATAAATACGTTACACAACTGTAAAATTACAACACTAATATGAATGTTATTATTTTTACTACTTAATAAACAGAAAAATATTAAAAAATAAAATATTTCACTTCAGTAAAATAAAAAATGAGTATTTAAAAAAATAATAGAATAATTTTGTTTTACATTACAACTGTAAAATGACAGTAATCATTATTATTATTACTACTAAATAAAAATATAAAAAATAAGAAATATGTTTATTTTGATACATTTTTACAGTAAAAGAAAATAAACTTACAGTGAAAACTAATATTTAGTTGCTGTTATTATTACTAATAAATAAACATATCATATTTTTTATATGTATAGGATTAACTGATTTTTATCCTAAAATTAGAAACAAACACAAATGAGTCAACTTTAAAAAATGAATGCCAGATCATTTGATTATAAATTCACATATATGACGTTTATGATTACAGACTTTGCACTTATTCTCTATTTAATCTCATTGTGTCTACAGGAGAAACAAACAAGCAGTTTTTCTCTTTCCTCTGCATTTCTCCTCATTAAAGATCATTATTACATCCCAGCAATATCTGATCAGCACACGACTGATGTTATGAACACTACAGATCATCTCATTTAAATATTGTGAGCTGTTCTTCTCGAGATAAGGCACAAAACAAGAGCGTGTGTGTATTTCAGACACATGCATACTTAATAACGGCCTCTCTCTTTGGAGATCAGATGGACTGTG
>JARQWZ010003731.1:95000-143151 GCA_033150135.1 Gobio occitaniae
ATATATACATTTTGTTTTGTGATTTCACCGGAAAGAATAGAGTCCCCGTAATGACATTAAGCGATAGATTGACGCGCTCATCTGTGTGAAGAAACAGAAAGAGAGCGTAAACCCCGCCTACTTTGATTTGATTGGCCATCTCAATCCTTTTGACATTGATGAGCGCCGTTAAACCTGAGGCAGACCAGACTAAAAATGTAACTTGTAAACTTGTTTGTCATCCTAACATCCAGAGCGCTGCGTAATGAAGTACAGTGCAAGAATTTCAAATATTGGGGGGGACAAATTGGCATTGTTAATTTCATTGACGAATAATTTTCGTAATTGACAAAAACTATGACGAAAATCAACTGTCATTTTCGTCAACAAATAAAAACGAGACGAAAATGTTAGAGAGGGAAGAAATCCAGTCAGAACTGATGTCCTGTGTAACAGATGCTGATCTAACCGCTGGAAAACACACGGCCTACAGGCTCACACACCCCCAATTCAGCGCTCCAGAGCGGCTCAATCAATCAATAACACACATTTATGCCAGGCGATTGTTTATGAACTAATGCTGATGAATAATGACAATGTTTACTTTACCATGTTTATATAGTAATATGTTTTAGATGGTTGTAACAATGCATATTTGATCTCCTCATCTGAACTTGAAGTATCCTGCAACTGCAATAGTAAGGTGAGATTTCAAAATAAGAGTCCCGGTGGATTTCCAGCTGGTTTATAATTAAAAGTCACGCATTATATATTTGCTTTCTGTTACACAATAAACTGTATTTAATTGAATTCCCATTTAATTCATAGTCAGGAGGAAAGACCAGTATTTGACACATATTCAATAAAGTATCAGGGTTATAATAGTTCACTAAAACCATTAAAAAAATCTTCATTACTTGAAATGAAATAAATGTAACTGAAATAAAAAAAATAAATAAACAAACTTATTTGAAGCTTTAGCTTAACATGATATACTAACTAAAACAGAAATACAAAGTTATAAAAACTATATAGATGTTTTTAAAAAACAGACAAAAAAGTGAACTGAGCTCTTTCGTGTATTTTTTATGTCAAAAACAAAATGATGTCAAAATGTCAGTTCAAGTGACAGTCGGTTATGTGATGCTTAAATGCTTAATGTATTACAATTTAACTGAACTCATTAGATTTTAAGAGACTAATCTACTGTAGATTTAGTCGACTAAAATCTTATGATATTTAGCCGACTAAAACTAGACTAAAACTAAAAAAAGTTCAGGTGACTAAACTATGACTAAAACTAAATCAAAATATGCTGTCAAAATGAACACTGCAATTTGGCCATTTCTAATTATCGGGGTGGACTTGTCCCCCTCATGCAAACTGAGACTTCAGATTTAAACAGCAGGCTTTATGCGCTCTAATATTCCCACGATCGGATGAAGTGTGCAGCCCTACTCTTGATTTGTTCGTTTTGCTACTAAGCACACATGATTTCCTGCAGCATCGGAGCAGCGGACGCGTCTTTCTCCAGGCCTGACGTCTCGCTGGAAGCTTTCTGACACTCGGCTTGTCGGGAAGCGACGCTGACAAGTGGGAGGTTCGCTCGGAAGTCACCGCGCTCTCTTCCCTCCGCCTGGGAGGATTCCCACGGCGCTCCTGTCCTCCGCGCAGATGAATCGCACCGTCCGTTGTCATTTCAGCCAGCTCCGGGAAAAAAAAGCCAGCTCGCTTTGTCAAACAGGGGGAAAAAAATGAAGAACGAAAGCAAGATATCCATAGGGGAAGCTTCCTGCGGCCGCTCGGCTGACAGCTCTGACAAAATAACCAGCACCCTCATTATTTTATATGCAAACAATGATAAAACGAACTGTATGGAGATGTCATGTTAGACAATCAGCTCGGAGACCCTTGACATGCCGCCCGGCGACTGTAACAAAGTGTCCCGGCTTGCCACGGGCGACACCGCGCTTAATTTGCTGCACAATGTCCCTGTAATTAGATGAATTTGGCTCAGGCAGAGGAAAAGACAGCCAGATCAAGGTCTTGATGAATTAGGGGTCCACTGTCAAGATCAAATCACATTAATCAAGGCGAGCGAGTGTTGAGACAGCTAGTCTCCCCCCAACATAGCGGCTCTATGTGTGATGAATAGGCTAGCTGCTAGCGGGCCGGCCGAATGTATCACCATCAAAATCTGTGAATTTAAATGTAACAACGCTACTTCGAGAATTCTATCGATTTATTCTGCTCTTTTAAGATAAACCTTCCTTCGAGCCTCCAGACCCCGTTTCAAAAAAGACGAGGAGAGGGGAAAAAAAAACCTCCAAGGTGTTGTATTTAAGGAAAAAACAACAAAGTGTAACTTCAAAAACTAGCGCGGCCCACTTTATGTTCCGTTTCTACAATAACGCCGCCGCCGCCGCCACGTGGGACGCATGAAGCTCTGAAGGTCTAGGGGTTAACCTACATTACTGCAGCGGCTCGACACACCTGAACCGGAGCATGCTGGGAAAAACAAGACCTCTGGGCTGGACGGCTGAGGAGCTAACGCAAGGAAGAGCTCTGTTTGGGGAGCCTAAACTCTACATTTCTCCTAGACCAAATGCTGAAGTCTTGATTCCTTTCGGAAGACATCTCAACAATAGCCACGTTTACATGCGCACTTTTTTGTCATTCCGATTAAAATCATTCCGATTGAAAGATTGGGTGGACTGTTTACATGAGACGTTATCTAAACCGATCTGGTGTTTACATGTGCTGACTTTCAGTCGGGATCATTTTGTGACATGCGCACAGTTTGTCTGCCGCCTCAGATTCGTTACGTATCGTGGATCAATAGTTCTGTGTTGGTAATTTTTATATTTATTTTATTTTTCTGTGGGCGGACATGCAGTAGTTTAACCTAATTTATGTCCTATACAATGGCTATTTCAACAGCTGTGAATGATGAATGTGGAATCAAAAATGAATTCAATTAATTTATTTTGAAAAACACAAAATTAACAATAAAATGCACTCAAATTATTAATAAAAACATAGGATATACGGTGAAACATGAATGAAGCATTCAAGACGTGCTCAGCATCATTCCTAGTAGTACTAAACATATATATTTCAGATGATTAAGGAAAGATGGAAAGATACCATAATCACAAAGGTATAAATATTAACAAAAGTAATTAAAGTAGACTGTGGGTAATGTTACTTAACCAATTTGAAGCAGTTGTTGAATTTTAATTTTTTTACTTAACTAACGAGAAACAGAGAGCAGCTTGAATGTTCCCCGTTGAAATGGCAGCTCTCAACGGCCACCAGGACTTATACAGTTTTATAAAAGCTATTTATTATTTGTCGTAAAGTGTAAGAATCACCTCAGAAAAATAAATGATTCTGTCAGGCGCAGTTGAAGCCAATAGGACAAACGCTATCAAGATGAGATGGTGTAGCCAGGCTATGTCTGTGTCATTATTCCAACATCATGTTCATAACATGTTACGAAATAAAAAGTTTAATACCTCAGAAAAATGAACTTTCCTCTCTTGTCAACATTAGCCTGGTGTGAGCGCGGCGCGCGCTCTTCAGTTGAGGAGGCGCGCGCTGTATATCACGTCACAGAAAGACGTGCACTCACAGTAATCGGATCAGTTCGTTTACATGGTGGAATTTTTCGTTTGATCGGTTCATGAAAAGGTTTATCCCACCCCTCTCAAACCGATTACAATTTCATTCGGTTTGGCCCTTTTTATTCCGATTGAGGTGTTTATATGGAGTATTTTTATTTGGATTGGACTTTTAAACCGATTACAGTGCTCCATGTAAACGCACCTAATGTGTTCAGCTTTTTCAAGACACCAAAGTCAGAGATCTCAGTGTAAAGATTGATAGGTTTGAGCACATCATTTGTTATTTCTGATGGACTATATCTGAGACAATGAAATGTCCTGATTTTCACGTCTCTCTCAATGCATCACTTCTAGAGCTTCAGCAAAGACCTAATCAATGTGCAACTTAGATCTCAATATGAGCTCAAACATTTCTCATCAAATTCTTCCAAGGAACAACACTAAAAACTCTCCCCAGTAATCCCACGTCTGTCTCCTCTTGAGTTTCTCAACAATGTGCTCAAAGACTGCAATCAAAAGTCTTAAAATGAACTCAATTTCTAATCAGATTCTCCCAAGATCAATTGATCTGAGGTGACAAAATGGATACTTAAAAGAAAGGGCCCTATTTTAACGATCTGAGCGCATGATCTGAAACACTTAGGGCGTCTCCGAATCCACTTTTGCTAGTTTAACGACGGAAAAAAACAGTCTGCACTCCAGGTGCAAGGTCCAAAAGAGTCTCTTAATGAGTCATGGGTGTGTTTTGGGTGTAACGTGCAATAAGCCAATCAGAGTCTCATCTCCCTTTCCCTTTAAAAGCCAATTGCACTCGCACCAGGGCGGATTCGCATGCGAGCGGAAAGACTGAACGCTTCTCCAGGGAGGAATCCTTTTATTTTTAATATTTAAAAATGTGTGTGTGCTGCTGCGCATCCCTGTGTGTGTAACAAGCAGAGTGTATGCGCGTTGTGCACCGCCTATAGGCTCATATTACTAACACAGCCTTTAAATAACACATAAAATACTGCACTATTGACTTTAGAGCAGGTTTGTGTTGGTCTCAGTGGTTTTCAGTTCCTCACAATAGCAACACTCCAACAATGCTCCTGATCACACCTGGTGTTCAGACCAGATGCCCATCGGTGAACAGATGCGCCAGTGCATTTGATATTTAAACAACGTGGAGCTGGACGTGAACATGAGAACGGGCTGAAACTAGCAAAAAACACTTGCATGCTGTCGTGTTTATGAAAGGGTCCAATGAAATTAAGTTGCATACGCCGTAATGCGACAGGAAGCTCACACTCATAAACGTTTGCAGAGGCTGTGGATTATAAGTAGTAATGTTGTAAATAATATTCGGTTTCTTACACAGACCGACCGTTTCGTTTCATAAGACTTCAATGTATCCTCAGGGTATTCATTTTGTTTAGCCTGTGTAACCGGTCTTACTCGACCCGCTCTGAGCGGGATTCGAACCACGTGAGAGGCAAACGTGCTAACAAGGAGGCTAAAGACCGCACTTCTTGAGATCAGGGGAGTGAGGTTTACACACACAGCTCTTACTGGCCTACGTTACACTCACCCCCAGGTCAGGGCACCAAATATAACCGGTCCTACTCAACCTGCTCCGAGCAGGAATCAAACCGGGTCTCCGGCGTGCTAACAAGGAGGCTAAAGACCTCAGCCTCTAGATCAGGGGAGTGAGGTTTACACACACAGCTCTTACTGGCCTACTGTTTTAATCGTACAAACACCAAACACATGACTTTTTCTTGCCATTCTAACTTTATATCTCGCAATTTTTAATTTTTTCTCACAATTGAGACTTTATATCTCATAATTGAGACTTTATATCTCACAATTCTGACTTTATATCTCACAATTCCGACTTTATATCTCACAATTATTCTGACTTTATATCTCACAATTCCGACTTTATATCTCTCAATTCTGACTTTATATCTCACAATTCTGACTTTATTCTGACTTTATATCACACAATTCTGACTTTATATCTCACAATTCTGAGTTTATATCTCACAATTCTGACTTTATATCTCACAATTATTCTGACTTTATATCTCACAATTCCGACTTTATATCTCTCAATTCTGACTTTATATCTCTCAATTCTGACTTTATATCTCTCAATTCTGACTTTATATCTCTCAATTCCGACTTTATATCTCTCAATTCCGACTTTATATCACACAATTCTGACTTTATATCTCACAATTCTGACTTTATATCTCACAATTCCGACTTTATATCTCACAATTCCGACTTTATATCTCTCAATTCCGACTTTATATCTCACAATTCCGACTTTATATCTCTCAATTCTGACTTTATATCTCTCAATTCTGACTTTATATCTCGCAATTCTGACTTTATATCTCACAATTCTGACTTTATATCTTACAATTCTGACTTTATATCTCACAATTCTGAGTTTATATCACACAATTCTGACTTAATATCTCTCAATTCTGACTTTATATCTCACAATTCCGACTTTATATCTCTCAATTCCGACTTTATATCTCTCAATTCTGACTTTATATCACACAATTCTGACTTAATATCTCTCAATTCTGACTTTATATCTCACAATTCCGACTTTATATCTCTCAATTCTGACTTTATATCTCTCAATTCCGACTTTATATCTCACAATTCCGACTTTATATCTCACAATTCCGACTTTATATCTCTCAATTCCGACTTTATATCTCTCAATTCCGACTTTATATCTCACAATTCCGACTTTATATCTCACAATTCTGAGTTTATATCACACAATTCTGACTTAATATCTCTCAATTCTGACTTTATATCTCACAATTCCGACTTTATATCTCACAATTCCGACTTTATATCTCACAATTCCGACTTTATATCTCTCAATTCCGACTTTATATCTCACAATTCCGACTTTATATCTCACAATTCTGAGTTTATATCACACAATTCTGACTTAATATCTCTCAATTCTGACTTTATATCTCACAATTCCGACTTTATATCTCTCAATTCTGACTTTATATCTCTCAATTCTGACTTTATATCTCGCAATTCTGACTTTATATCTCACAATTCCGACTTTATATCTCTCAAATCTGACTTTATATCTCTCAAATCTGACTTTATATCTCACAATTCTGACTTTATATCTCTCAATTCTGACTTTATATCTCACAATTCTGACTTTATATCTCTCAAATCTGACTTTATATCTCACAATTCCGACTTTATATCTCTCAAATCTGACTTTATATCTCACAATTCTGACTTTATATCACACAATTCTGACTTTATATCACACAATTCCGACTTTATATCTCACAATTATTCTGACTTTATATCTCACAATTCCGACTTTTTTCTCGCAACTGAAAAAAGATCAAGGCAAATTTGATTTCTCATGTCCTGACAAAATTGATACTAAAAGCTGTCACTACATGATTCTTACATGCAATCTTAGATGCGTCTCTACAGTTTTCGCAAAGATCTCAACATTGTGCTCAGCTTTTAAGACACCAAAGTCTGCAACCAAAGGTCAGTCAATATGAGCTCCACCATTTCTCACCACATTCTCCCAAGATCAAATAATGCTAATTTTACAGGTTTATACACATAATCTTAGACAAAATTGATACTTAAAACTGAAATCTTTTGTGTCCTGAGATATGAAAGAGCAAGCGGATATCTTACACGCCAAAACATCTGACATGACAGTCAAACAAAAAAAAAGGAAGTTAAATGAAAGAAATAAACGAGAGTAAGATGAGAGAAGAAAAGTTTATATTCTCCTTTCCAGACGTTTGATCCCATGAACTGCATTGATCTGTTTGCAGGATTTGAGATTTGGGGATTTTTGTCTGGCACGGAAAACAAGGCGAGGGTTTAAGTGTTTTCTAAATGGCTAAATCAAGAACTGAATGACGTAGCCCAGTTTTTGCGTCTTCATAATCAGTCGTAAACACACATGCTTTTTATGAATTTTCCAGCATCAAACACATGCGCCAGTTGGTTCGCGATCACCTGTGTTTGTGATTACATTTGAATGTTGCATGTCTGCATGCACTCTGACCGCAGGGATAAACAAAGCAGACGCTTTATTTGCGAGCGCAGAGGTTATTTATATTCACAAACACTGAGGACCAGAGCCAGAAACGGACAGGGCTGCAGGCTTACCCGTGCAACGCGTGCAGCGCATGGGGTTCGTAGTGGTATCTCCCCTCATGGTGACGCACGTCGATGGGGATCGGAGAATGGAAAGTCGGGAAGATGTGATGAGGGCCTGAAAAAGAGAAAGAGAGAGAGAGGAGTTGAGAAAAAGCCAGACTTTCAAAAAAGAAATTTCAAAGGCACCCGCGCTACAATAAAGTAACATGGATTTCAGAGCGCGCTGAGCAGTTTCGTGTAAAATATTGGCACTATCACACAAGAGTGGAGGAATAAATAAATAATCAAAGTATCCTAAGAAATCCTACATCCCCAACATAAAAGATATCCAACTGGGCTTTTGACAAAGACCTGCAGCTAGACGCTCTTTGAACTCGCACAGATGATGGACGTTGTGAAGGAAAAACCCATCCGGGACGCAAACTGGGGCTGACAGCGCGGGGAGAACATTCCTCGGCATTCCCGCCTCATGCCAACCGGAGCATCCCCCAAACTGAGCCGAGTCCACCGCGTCCAAACCGGCTCGGGACCCGGGGTGACGTCAAATCAGAGGAGGTTAGGCCTTGTTTTGAAATCAAACACACTAACTAATGAGAGACTAAAAGCTGTTGCGTTTTACAGTCTGCCGTTTCTTTTCATCATAACTCCTTTGGCTGGATCGTTTTATTTGAGCCCAGAGAGAATCAGAATCAGCACTTTCCTGCAATAAAGCCTCCGTTGGCTCGGGACGTCCCGTTAAAGGTCAACAGGCCTTCATTAGCAGTTATGATAACGGGAAACCGCAGCTGAACTTTATAGTGCCATATGCAAAGAGCCGTTGTCTTAACTAGCTTTCCTTTCTAACTAGCCTCTATCGAGCTCATTGTTTCTGCCTAAATGAATACATGATGTTAGCCAATCTTACAACTGTAATGTAGAAGCGTGCGTTTTCCGTAAAGCGCTATACAGATAAATGTGAATGTCGAAATGTCACATCATTAAAGCGTTAGTTCACCCAAAAATGAAAATTCTGTCATTAATGACTTACCCTCATGTCGTTGGACACCCGTCAGACCTCCGTTCATCTTCAGACACAAATGAAGATATTTTAGTGTAAATCTGATGCTCTGAAAGGCCTCCATTGGCTCAATGGCACGGTTCACTCTCAAGACCCTTAAAAGACACTAAAGACGTTGTTACAAAGTCCATCTCACTACAGTGGCTCTACAATAACTTTATGGAGTGACGAGAATAGTTTTTGTGCGCAAAAAAACACTAAATAACGACTTACATAGTGATGACGATTTTTCAAAACACAGCCTCATGAAGCTTCGAAGCGTTATGAGCCAGTGAGTCGATTCAGCAGTTTGACACGCGATCCGAATCATCATTCGACTCACTGATTCATAACGCTTCGAAGCTTCATGAGGCCGTGTTTTGAAATCGTCATCACTATATAAGTCGTTATTTAGGGGTTTTTTGCGCACAAAAACTATTGTCGCCGATTCATAAAGTTATTGTAGAACCCCTGTAGTGAGATGGACTTTGTAACGACGTCTTTAGTGCCTTTTAAGGGTCTTGAGAGTGTAAAGTGCCATTGAGCCAATGGAGGCCTTTCAGAGCCATCAGATTTACACTAAAATATCTTCATTTGTGTTCTGAAGATGAACGGGTGTCGAACAACATGAGGGGAAGTCATTAATGACAGAATTTTCATTTTTGGGTGAACTAACCCTTTAACAGTGTGGACACTGGTGCTAGTAATGCTTGACTTGGCAGGAATGAGCGGAGGGTCAGTGAATCAGCTGATCTCTGGACTGTATTAACATTCTTTAGGGCGGCAGCAGTGGGAGGGTGAGGGGTGACCCGTGGAGGTCAGGGGTCACGGGTCATTATCTACACCTGGGGTTCTCAGCAGCTCCTCCGGAGGATTCATACACTCAACAGAACTAGTGTGAGTCAGCAGTCTCTCTCTCTCTCTCTCTCTCTGCTTCTTTGTCACTTTGTTCCCCTTCAGAATGGCAGACAAGACCGTCCCAAAGGACAGGAAATGACCCGCTGCTTTTCCTGTCTCTCTTCGTATTTACATAATGTAAAGCTTAAAGGGATAGTGCGCCCAAAAACATGCGTTCACCTTCATGTGTTCTCCGTGAAACATAAAAGAGACGTTTAGGAGAATGGTGGCGGAACATTTTTGGTCAATAGTGGCCAGTGCTTGAAGTGGAAAAAATAGGGGGCGGAGCTTTATTGGGGGCGTGGTTATGGGGGATTTTTTAGTCAATATTTTAAAGCTCTTTCTAACTTATACTCAGCGTTAAAAGGAACATTTATTTCTTCTAATTGTTTAACTGTAGCATTTGTTACAATAAGGGTTTATTTAAAAAGCAACGGCTCCTCATTACCACGCAGGCCAATGTTCACTTTTTCTTTCTTTTTTATAATCAAATAGCAACACAGTTAGAAACTATAGCTACAACATGCCACAGATATACATCCTTAGTGAAAAATCTATTCCCTTAACTGATTATCTATTATAAATTCTACAACTAGTCAAAATTTACCACAATAAATACAATAGAACGTGATCAATTCTAGTAAATGTGGTCATCAGGAGTTTAAAAAGCTTGCAGGATGATGCCTCCCCTTTTCATCAGTCATTTTAGTGGCTGTTTTACCACACTACATTGCACTTTGGTTATTATTTCAGATGCCTCTTTAAAAGACTACAATTGAAAAATGCATATATTATATATAAAATTCAACCCTTGGCTAGTAGGAGTGACTGCGTTACACGCCACTGCTGAAGCACACACACATTCGGCCGGTTGGCGGGTGTTGATGTCAAACAACTATCACACAACTTCAGAAAGGTCCTTTTAAAGGAACACTCCACTTTTTGGAGAAAAAGGCTAATTTTCCAACTCCCCTAGAGTTAAACAGTTGAGTTTTACCATTTTCGTATCCATTCAGCCGATCTCCGGGTCTGGCGCTAGCACTTTAAGCATAGCTTAGCATAGATCATTAGTACACGATGTAACTACAGAAGAGTCAAGTTTTAAATAGGAAAAATATTTAAACTCTTTGGTCATTTTTTGAGCGAGATGCTAACGGTCTAATCAGATTCAATGATCTATGCTAAGCTATGCTAAAAGTGCTAGCGCCAGACCCGGAGATCGGCTGAATGGATTCGAAAACGATAAAACTGTTTAAAAAAAAGTGTTCCTTTAAATACTTTTTTCCATAAAGTTTTACACACGTCTTATAAACTTAGATTGTTTGAAAATATTTATTATAAAGAAAACTTGATTTACTTCAAATCTATTTTAACTCGTTCCCCACCATTGACTGATTTTTCCTGTTATCCATGTTTTCCCTGTTATACAGTAGGGACGCTATTACGCATCTTCTGAAAGAATACAGAATCTCCAGATCAAAACACAGACAAAGAAGCAGCAGAAATATGCGATAGAAGCATTGTTTATGCAAATGTAAAACAACGCGATCATCAAATATTAAACAGCATACATAAGTTCAAAACTGCCTAACGTTACGAATGAAATGTAAAGCTTCGGGGATGTTGACGGACTCGATCTACTCTACTCCATCTGTGTTTGATCATCGTTCTGAACCCAATCCGGATGTAGTCTTTGACAATTTAAAAATCATCATGTAAAGCTATCGTGTCTCCAGAAAATTTGGACTAAACCGCTCAATTCGTATGGATTCGTTTTATGATCTCTTTATGAACTTTTGGAAACGTTATAGTGGTAGTTGTGTAGCTGTCAATGGAGGGACAGAAAGCTCTCAGATTTCATCAAAAAGAGCTTAATTTGTGTCTCGAAGATGAACGACAGTCTTACGGGTTTGGAACGCCAAGTAATGGTAAAATAACACATGCAACCAGCACTGCTAAAAGTGGAGTGTTCCTTTAAGGTGTTTTTGGTCCTTTTTAGGGCTTAACAGCCCCTGCTTTTGTTTTAGGAAAACAGCAGCGTGACATTCTTCTAAACGTCTCATTTTGTGTTAAACAGAAGAACGAACGAAGAAGGAGGAACGACATGAAAGTGACACCGTTTTTTGTCATTTTTAGGTGATCTACATTCTTAAAAATAAAGGTTCTTAAATGGTTCTTTGGCGGGGTGTATGGTTCCATGAAGAACCTTTAATATACAAAGAACCTTTCCATTGCACAAAAGGTTCTTTGTAGTGAAGAAAGGTTCTTTAGACTATAAAATGGTTAGAAAAAAATGGTTCTTTTCACAAAACGGTTCTTCAGGGAGCCAAAAATGGTTCTTCTATGGCATCACTGTGGAAACCCCTCTTTGGTTCTTCCTGGCACCTTTATTTTTAAGGGTGTACCCCTTTAACTCGCCTCCAAGACTAGGTGGTGAACTCATCCGGTTTTGCTCTGTTGATCCTAAAGTTTGTCTGCAGAGTCACAAATCCCCCAGACATCGAAACGCTGAGATCCAAGTGACGTGACTATAAGCGATCTCTACAGTATTTGGCCTGTTTTTTTTCAAATAATTTAGCACAATCAAAGCAGCAATGCGTGACTAGCTGAAGTCATGTGCACTCTTTATAGTAGCTATTTGTCATGGAAAATGCCTCAGGTTGCCTTTAATTGATGAAAAACACCATAAAAACACACCTGACATGTGTAACCGTAATGCCACACAGCTGTTGAAAAAACAACAGAGCTCTGGAGCATCTAAACACGGGGTTCGACATGCAACGCGCCTCCGTTCTGACCTTTAACTAGTAGAAAGGGAAACTCGACTTGAGGAGAAGGCCTGTAAACGGTGTAGGGGAGCACGGGGCACGGGGTTAGGAGTAACACACATGTTTTAACCCTTTCCACACATGCCAGGATGACGAAACTTAGTGTATTTACTAGTTGCCATAACAACATTATTTAGAGGAAAAAATAGCGCCAAAATGAAAAAATCTCTGGAAGATATTACTGAACTTTAACCATAGCAAAAGTAAATTTCTTACTTAAATGTAGTTTTCATCTCTGTTTTTTGTGTTAATTTAAAATAAGACAAATATTATTTTAATCTTATATCTGTTATTTAACAGTTGAGATGGTTCTTTAATGCTGATCTGACAGCAGAAGACACGAGCCGCGTTTAAATCAGTTGCGCAGATGGGGTGTGTGTTACAATGAAATTTTAGAAATTTGCCATTATATTCTATACTTTTATGAATTCTTTTGAGAAACCATGAGAAAAGGGTAAATAATGTCTGAGAGTTAATGTTCAGAAATTATTCATTATTAATAAGTTGTGAACTATGCTGTATGGCTGTATTTAGCGATGTGGTTTATCATTGTTGGTATTATCATAATTGTTACATGCGGTAATATATGGTGTGTATCTAAGGAATGTGTGTTTTTTGTTTTGCTTTTTGGGGGGGATTTCCCCTTCTTTTCTTTTTGGAGTTTTTCTCATATGAATATATATCAAATTGTAATGGAATGTTTGGATAATGTCAATAATTAAGGAAGCACTACCTTTGTTTATCTTTGTATTTTTATTTTTTTTTCTTGTTTTGTTGTTTTTCCTGTTTAAATTGTAACCGGGGTGGGTTTAAATAAGTTGACTTCTACCCACTCCTTTTCGAGCAACAGTTGGAATTGTGATGTTAAAGTATGAGGAATTTAACTAGTTGTATAGACTAATCAAAATGCTTCTTTATTGCCTTTGTTATGCGTCTTTATATATTGCTCGAAATAAAATAAATGCATTCATTCATTCATTCATTCATTCGTTCATTCGTTCATTCATTCGTTCATTCATTCATTCGTTCATTCGTTCATTCGTTCGTTCATTCATTCATTCGTTCGTTCGTTCGTTCGTTCGTTCATTCATTCATTCATTCATTCATTCATTCATTCATGTGTTTGTAGTCAAACTCAAAAATGCTTATATTTTTAATAATTAAAAAATGCCATTATTTTATTTTAAAAAGTTAACGATTTACTTTGTCTTGTATATATTTTTTTGATTGTATCAGGTAACATTTGTCATTTGGTCATGTTACAATGCACCCCACCAACGGGGCATGTTGTCACACTTCACTTCCATTCTTTCGGGGTAAATCAAGAAAAAAGTATACACTGTATTAATGAAACAAAACCACATAATTGTACTAGACATGTGTGCAATTAATGTGGGAAAAAGAAATACTCTGAACCCCAGGTGGATTTACACAAAATGAGAAAGTCAAAAAGCGTTAGGTGCCCCGCTCTCCCCTAATTGCGCCGGGTGTGAGAAGCGCTAGCGCCCGCATTCATCGCCCGGCCGCAGTTAATGCCCCATTACTAATGCAGCGGGTGAATTATTGGAAGGGAAGAGAGGTCGAGGACAAAGAGAAAGAGTGAAGTGGGTCAGCAGAACATGACGGAATTCTCACGGACCACCGCACGAATCCTAATCACGCGGGTCCGGTTAAAGCGACTTTAATCACGGTGCAAAAATAAAAACAGGGGAAAGGCACAAACTAGGGTAATTGGAAGCATGAAAAATACACAACTTCAACCCAAACACTGCAGAGCGTTTGCTTTGGCGTAAACACTCCTGACCGAAATAAGACGGGAGCGCGCGCGAACCCGCCCCGGTCCCTGTCATTAAAGCGACACGTTACCCCGCAGCCTCATTCATCTGTGCCCGCCCTCAATTATCCACATTACCACTGTTATTTCCAGCCGTCGCATTTTTCATGTCAGCACAAACACCCACCCCGTTTGGTACCCGCTCTCCCCCCTCCGGAGAGGCTCGGGGGCCGCTGACGTCCGGGCCCCCGTCACCGGAGGAGCGGGCAGGATTATTCGATCATGCCGACAGCTCCATTGTTCCTCCGCAACGGGAAGAACAAAAGAGGATCGCTCTGGAGAGTTCAAGAGGCACGTTTACCAGCTTCACTGAGCTCTATCCCCCAGGGCTGTGGCGCGGCTGTGGAGTTTCCGCGAAGCCCCTCGCATCTATTAGTCTTTAGGTGATCACATTTGTTTTCACATCTGGGGGAACGGCGCAGCGGGGTGCCGCACTTTTTCAGTGTCGGACGACTTCCTCGTGCACTTCTTCCCCTGGCCGCTTGCTCGCTTGGAGCATTTCTATCCTCTCAAACATAAAGCAGAGCCACGTTTGGCTTCTAAAGTCCCTCAATGGAAAGTTTACGCGGAACTTCTTCAGGGTCTTGATCAGATAAACGCCGTCCCTCTTAACTCTAAACGCCATTCATCTTTGAATATTTCGGGCCAGACAAACACAGCCCCTCTCGTCTTTGTTGTACTCTAATCCCAGGATCTAAAAAGGGTAAATGGTTTCGTTTTACAGGAAGTACTCAGCAACAATAATGGCCCTTTGAGTGGCCGGGGTCTTAGCAGCGCAATTAAAAAGCTTTGGGCATTACTCACAGAATCAGGAGGGGAAATTAGACAGGAAATTCCTGTAGAATAAGCTGGCCTCAGGCCTAACCAAACATCGCCATGCCATCCAGCGGACCCGGCGTTGCAGTGCATTCTGGGATCTGACCTGCTAACACTTGAAGAATTGTTGAAGAATAAGGTCCTGTTGAAGTCATGAGTGTGAGTTTGAACTAATTCGCAAAAACACTATCTATCTATCTATCTATCTATCTATCTATCTATCTATCTATCTATCTATCTATCTATCTATCTATCTATCTATCTATCTATCTATCTATCTATCTATCTATCTATCTATCTATCTATCTATCTATCTATCTATCTATCTATCTATCTATCCACCCGTCCGTCCATCCATCCATTCCTCTATCTGTCCATCCATCCATCCATTTGACCACCCACCCATTCATTCATCCACCCATCCATCCATCCATCCATCCAACCATCCATCTATATATCCACCCATCCATCCATTCGTCTATCCATATATCCATCCATCCATTCGACCACCCACCCACCCATTCATCCATCCACCCGTCCATCCATTCATCTATCCGTCCATCCATCCGCCTATCCATCTATCCGTCCATCCATCCGTCTATCCACCCACCCATTCATCCATCCACCTGTCCATCCGTCCATCCATCCATTCATCCATATATCCATCCATTCACCCACCCCCTCATCCATCCACCCGTTCGTCCGTCCATCCCTCTATCCATCCGGCCATCCATTCATTCATCCATATATCCAACCATTCACCCACCCACCCATCCACCTGTCCGTCCGTCCATCCACCCATCCACCCGTCCGTCCATCCATCCATCCATCCATCCACCCGTCCACCCGTCCGTCCATCCATCCATCCATCCATCCATCCATCATCCATTCATCCGTCCGTCCATCTATCCATCATCCCTACCAACCCATCTATCTATCTATCTATCTATCTATCTATCTATCTATCTATCTATCTATCTATCTATCTATCTATCTATCTATCTATCTATCTATCTATCTATCTATCTATCTATCTATCTATCTATCTATCTATCCACCCATCCATCCATTCGTCTATCCGTCCATCCACCCGTGTATCCATCCATTCACCCAACCACCCATTCATCCATCCATCCATCCATCTATCCATCCATCCATCCATCCATCCATCCATCCATCCATTCGACCACCCACCCATTCATCCACCCATCCATCCATTCGTCTATCCATCCATCCACCCATCCATCTATCCATCCATCCATTCGACCACCCACCCACCCATTCATCCATCCACCTGTCCATCCAGCCGTCCATCCATCTATCCATCTATCCATCCATCCATCCATCCAACCGGCCATCCATCCATACATCCATCCATATATCCATCCATTCACTCACCCACCCATCCATTCATCCACCTGTCTGTCCATCCATCCATCCATTCGACCACCCACCCATTCATCCATCCATCCACCCGTCCATCCATCCATTCCTCTATCTGTCCATCCATCCATCCATTTGACCACCCACCCATTCATTCATCCACCCGTCCATCCATTCATCCATCCATCCACCCATCCATCCATCCACCCATCCATCCATCCATCCATCCATCCATCCATCCATCCAACCAACCATCCATCTATATATCCACCCATCCATCCATTCGTCTATCCATCCATCCATTCGACCACCCACCCACCCATTCATCCATCCACCCGTCCATCCATCCATTCATCTATCCGTCCATCCATCCGCCTATCCATCTATCCGTCCATCCATCCGTCTATCCACCCACCCATTCATCCATCCACCCGTTCGTCCGTCCATCCGTCTATCCATCCGGCCATCCATTCATTCATCCATATATCCAACCATCCACCCACCCACCCATCCATCCACCCATCCACCCGTCCATCCGTCTGTCCATTTCCTCTTCAAATTTTCAAACATTGCTTTGTCAAAAGCTTAATCTTGACAAACTTCACTTGTCTAGTTAAAAAATGACAGTTGAATTACAATTAATGTTTGTTAACCCAACTCAAATTCAGGAAATGAATTGGAGTGTATCAAGCATTCTTAATGCAGCTCTAAACGGTGCACAACCCTGAAGTCTTGCAGTTTCAGGAGCATTAGATTGTGAACGATTAGTGAAACATAAGCAGAGAGTAAACCCTGGTTTGATCCTCCTAGTGGATCATCAACTGGTCAGGTCGGTCTGTTTTAATGGTTTTGCAATGGTTTCAACAAGCATCAAGGAAATGCATCACTTCCAAATATTGGTTACCCGAGTTTCCAGAAAGCCCAGCGTGCTGGAGGTAAAACAGAAGGACAAACAGAGAGTGAGACGTGTGTTGTTAGCATGCTGTTTGTGTAATCTAGGTACTTAAGACCACAAGAGTCTCTAAGACTGATTACTGCGCGTCGTGATCGGCCCCTGATTTATCACCTCTGCTCGTAATAGTGCTGCTTAACACACAGGTTTGTCCAGATTAAGTAATTACCTTAAAGCTGAAGTTTATTATCTTTAAGACTAGTGCAATGATAAAAAGAGCCCTGTCGGAGAGACAGAGAGAGCGGAGGCGCTGATGGCAAATGAATAAGGGCGATAATTAAAATGCGATGCATTAAAGTGGCGTTTCTGCGGGCGCCGTCAGCGTGCGGCGTTTCTTACATTCATATTAGCCCTGCAGAACCCCTCCAAGGGGGCGGCGCGGATAACAGCTGGCCCACAGCCGCAGCTGAAGGCACGAATTACTCCAAGTGCGCATCTGTAAATTAAACAAGGACGCGGCTTATTAAGAAAAAGAGCACCTGAATCCATCCATTGTGTTTTGCGGGGTCACGGGTAACTAGCACTCTCAACTAGTGCGCCATTTCAGCTGCTGTACTTCACTTAAAGTCAACATGAACCGGGATTTAAAACACCTTTTACATAGATTATTAGTTGTCGACCGATATACTGTCAAGGCTGATATATCGGCTGGTATTTGGCATTCATTAATTATCGCATCGGCTGATAATTTTTTCAGTTTGGTCGTGAAGTGTCAGACTTTTATTTTGAAAGAACCAGGACTTTTATTTTGAAAGAGCCAGGACTTTTATTTTGACATTGATCAATGGTTTACTGTCTTTGTTTAACAGTTTTGTCTAAAAAAATAGGCAAATTTAGATAAAACTCTTATGGAATTAAAAAAAAAAAAAGTATTATAGCGTTTGACTTTCTATTATTAGTAAGTACTGTCTTTATTAGAATATAATACATTCTCATATACCGTCGCCATTCAGCAAATACACATCTATATTATTTGTAATTCTAATAAACATTGAATTCTACGAACCTTGCAAATATTTTCAGTTTTCGGACTTTTATTTTGACAGCACATGGACTTTTATTTTGACAGCGCTGAGAAGGCAGATGCACAAGAGCTCCTATTCTCCGTCTTCATTAGTTTACTGTCTTTGTTTAACAGTCTTGTCTAAAAAAATAGACAAAATTAGACAAATCTTTTATAGAAATAAAGCAAACGGTACTGTAAATGAATAAAGTATTATAGCTTTCTATTATTAGTAAGAGAAATGCAAACACTATGAAACATTCATATACCGTCGCCATTCAGCAAATACGCATCTATATTATCTGTAATTCTAATAAACATTTAATTCTACGAACCTTGCAAATATTTTCAGTTTTCGGACTTTTATTTTGACAACACATTAACTTTTATTTTGACAGCGTTGAGAAGGCAGAGCTTTCATTCTCCGTCTTCATTAGTTTACTGTCTTTGTTTAACAGTTTTGTCTCAAAAATAGACAAAATTAGACAAATCTCTACACGCTAAAAAATGCTGGGTTAAAAACAACCCAAGTTGGGTTGAAAATGGACTAACCCAGCAATTGGGTTGTTTTAACCCAGTGAATGGGTCGTTTTAACCCAGCGGTTGGGTTAAATGTTTACTTAAAACAACCCAATCGCTGGGTTAAATCAACCCAATTGCTGGGTTAGTCCATTTTCAACCCAACTTGGGTTGTTTTTAACCCAGCATTTTTTAGAGTATTATAAATAAAGCAAACGGTATATGAATAAAGTATTATAGCGTCCTATTATTAGTAAGTATTTTATTTTTCTCATATAACGTCGCCATTCAGCAAATACACATCTATATTATTTGTATATTTAATAAACATTTAATTTTACAAATCTTGCAAACATTGGCAAATATATATATATAATCAAGCAGTTTCTGTCTAAAGTTTAAATTTACAGATTTATGTATGAAGTTCAATTTTTTTTTTGCATTAATTATTTCTAATTGAGTAAATATGTAAAACTGATATACATTGAAGCAAATTAAAAGTGTGATCTGACATATATCCGCTTGATATCGGCCTCCTTCCTCATCGGCCGATCGCTGTGTGTAATATAATGAAAGTTTTCCTTCATGTTGGTTTAAAGCAGGAGGTTTGGTGTCATGTGACAGCGAGAGGTCAAGGCGTCTCTGATGGATGGCTTTACAAGCACAAAATAGCTGCGGCCCCGTCCTGCTTCACGCTCTCTGGCTCTGGAGGATCAGCGAGAAGAACTCAAATAGAGCATCTGGAGGATCAGCACTCAGAAGCGGCGGAGCGGACAGGACGGGACAGGACGGGACAGGACGGGACAGGACGGGACAGGACAGGACGGGACGGGACAGGACGGGACGGGACAGGACAGGACAGGACAGGACGGGACGGGACGGGACGGGACAGGACGGGACAGGACAGGACAGGACAGGACGGGACGGGACGGGACAGGACGGGACAGGACAGGACAGGACAGGACGGGACGGGACGGGACGGGACAGGACGGGACAGGACAGGACAGGACAGGACGGGACGGGACAGGACGGGACGGGACAGGACGGGACAGGACAGGACGGGACAGGACAGGACAGGACGGGACAGGACAGGACAGGACAGGACAGGACCGGACAGGACGGGACGGGACGGGACGGGACAGGACGGGACGGGACGGGACAGGACGGGACGGGACAGGACAGGACGGGACGGGACAGGACAGGACGGGACGGGACGGGACAGGACGGGACAGGACGCGGGCCGCTTATCTGCTATCACTGGACACTGTGTTAGGACACTGGAGGAAGGGACTGAGTGACTGACCGCTGAGGTTGGGTTAGGCCTGTTGGACAATCCGTCTTAAAGGTTTACTTCACCCAAAGATGAAAATTCTGTCATTAATGACTTACCCTCATGTCGTTGGACACCCGTCAGACCTCCGTTCATCTTCAGACACAAATGAAGATATTTTAGTGTAAATCTGATGCTCTGAAAGGCCTCCATTGGCACAATCGCACGGTTCACTCTCAAGACCCTTAAAAGGCACTAAAGATGTCGTTACAAAGTCCATCTCACTACAGTGGTTCTACAATAACTTTATGAATCGGCGAGAATAGTTTTTGTGCGCCAAAAAACCCTAAATAACGACTTATATTGTGATGACGATTTCAAAACACGGCATCATGAAGCTTCGAAGCGTTATGAATCAGTGAGTCGATTCAGCAGTTTGACACGCGATCCGAATCATGAATCGACTCATTGATTCATAACGCTTCGAAGCTTCATGAGGCCGTGTTTTGAAATCGTCATCACTATATAAGTCGTTATTTAGGGTTTTTTTGCGCACAAAAACTATTGTCGCTGATTCATAAAGTTATTGTAGAACCACTGTAGTGAGATGGACTTTGTAACGACGTCTTTAGTGCCTTTTAAGGGTCTTGAGAGTGTAAAATGCCATTGAGCCAATGGAGGCCTTTCAGAGCATCAGATTTACACTAAAATATCTTCATTTGTGTCTGAAGATGAACGGAGGTCTGACGGGTGTCCAACGACATGAGGGTGAGTAATTAATGACAGAATTTTCATTTTTGGGTGAACTAACCCTTTAAGATGCTGTAGTTGTGTTAACTGGTCATTAGTTGACTGTCCAACTTCAGGTGGTTTGTTTCTGGTCAAAGATGATCTTATGATCAGCTAGCATGTTTCAAAACAGTTTATTCATTATTTTTAGTTACACTCGAAAAAATGTTGGGTTGTTTCAAGCCATGTTTGGGTCAAATACGGACAAACCCAACAGTTGAGATTGTCCATTTTTGAACCAAACATGGGTTGAAACAACTAAGTATTTTTTTTTAGAGTGCATTGGTTATTCTTTTATACACTCTAAAAAATGCTGGGTTAAAAATAACCCAAGTTGGGTTGAAAATGGACTAACTCAGCAATTGGGTTGTCTTAACCCAGCGGTTGGGTTAAATGTTTGCTTAAAACAACCCAATCTCTGAGTTAAAACAACCCAATTGCTGGGTTAGTCCATTTTCAACCCAACTTGGGTTATTTTTAACCCAGCATTTTTTAGAGTGTATGGCTAAAATTATTTAAAAAAATAATAATATTTTGACTGACTGATAAAAAAATTCTGATAAAAACCAGGACTATAATAAAAAAAATATTAAAAATTAAAATAATAATAATTATTATTATAAAGTCATATTGATATACAATAATACACTCTTAAAAAATGCTGGGTTAAAAATAACCCAAGTTGGGTTGAAAATGGACTAACCCAGCAATTGGGTTGTTTTAACCTAGCGGTTGGGTTAAATGTTTGCTTAAAACAACCCAATTACTGGGTTAAAACAACCCAATTGCTGGGTAAGTCCATTTTCAACCCAACTTGGGTTATTTTTAACCCAGCATTTTTTAGAGTGTATATATATATATAAATTGATTATATATCAATATGACTTTTAAAATAATAATAATAATATTATTATTTTAAATATTTTAGTAATTATTACTTTTATTAATAAAATATTACTATTAAAAATAAGTAATTACATTATATAAAGATAAATAAAAAAATATAAATTTAAATTGATACAATTTTTAATTTATTTAAATAAAAATAAATGTCATTATAATAAACAAAATATTACTATTTCACTGAAAAAATAATGTGCATTTAAAAAATATAATCATAATTTTTTTTACATAACAACTTTCAAATTATTATAATATTTTCTCATATTTATTCTATTATTTGTGGCTGTCTCTGAAACATGCAGCGCATATATATTTATTTAAATATATATTATATGAATTAAATCGCAGCAATAATAACGCAGTTTCGAATATATTTTGATTAATTATGCATCACTGATATGCTTCATGTCAACATTCAAATGAGAATTATCAGAATAAACACACTTATTGTAATTGGATAATTGTTATATCTTGCATAAAACACAGTAAATATATGAAATAGCTTAATATGCGGATTACACAGAGTCCCAACAACACAAACATTTTTAGTAGTGATATTTCTGTGCACGCTAAAAGTGAAAATGGTGCACGAAACAATCCCAGCCAATCGTTCATGTTGCATTGACGAGCAGGATTTTGGACCAATGAGAGATCGCTGTGGGCGGAGCTACAGAATACAACAAACTGAGCGAGATGCAAATATTCCAGGGAAGAATCTCCTCAATCTGAGTGCGGATCCTTCAAACACTTTTCTACAAACTCAGAACATCTGCACGGGAATGTGCGGACAAATCTGATCCCCTTTCAGAACCAAACGGACTCTCAGTGCATCCCATTGAATGAGAAACACATGTCGGTGCAGGGGATCGTGGGTAATCAGCACACTTTGCAGGAGGGCCTCCCGTCTTCAGAAAGAGACTCTCCTAAAGTCCCACTTCCTTCCTTTCTTTCTGTGTGTTTAATACACTTCATCACGTTCAGATCTGTGTTTGCGTCAACAGAAGCCAGAGGTTCAACCCTTCACACACACACACCACGCTCATGAACACATCTCAAACATCTGCTGCCGTGGTTTAGACGCTCTCTACTGAACGACCTTTGACCTTCATGACTCTCTGCTCATATTCAACATCTTTACATATTCAACGCAACACAAATGAGTGTGTTTATGAATTGAGCACACGTGAAGGCTGTAAAACAGTGGGAAAAAGCCCAAAGTGCATGTATTTACAAACCCAAAAAGTATGTGAAAGTATAAATAATCATTTTGTGCATTCTCGAATCGATAAAATACACAATTAAAACATAATTTACTCACAAAAAGTGCTTTCTGATAAACTAACATTGCTTTTATTGGACAATTGGCAATTCTTCTCTCTTATTTGTGTTACAATCGTGATAAAAAAGTGAAAAAGAAGGCAGAAATTTGATTTTTCCAGACTAAAATCAATTAAATGCACATTGAATATGATAATAATAATAATAATAATAATAATAATCAGCATTATTTTTAGTCATAATTACATTTTATATATATATATATATATTTTTTTTTTTAATTTGATTATATCAATATGACTAAAATAATACTATTAATATTTATAAAATTAGTTTTATTATTTTAAACATTTTAGTAATTATTATTATTAAAATATAACTATTATAAATAAATAATCATATTATATTTAAATAAATGTAATTATATTATATATAAATAAAATATTAAACAACATATATTGTAATATTTCAATAGTAATATTATGAAAAAAGACTAAAATCAATTAATCAATTAAAATATTGATTATATAATCACATTATTTATTTATGTATATATATATGTATATATATATAATGTGATTATATATCAATATGACTTTTAAAATAATAATAAAAATAATCATATTAATTATTCTTTTAAACATTTGAGTAATTACTATTTTTAATAAATAATTATATATATGTATATATATATATATATATATATATATATATATATATATATATATAAAAATATTAAACAAAATTACAAATATTACTCTTGTAATATATTTTAATAGTAATATTTTGAAAAAGAAAGCAAGAAATTCGAAATGTTCCAGACTAAAATAAATTAAATTGAATTACATTGAATATGATCATGATAATAATAATTATAATAAAAATAATTAATGTTATTTGAGTCATATTGATATATAATCACATTTTTATATACATATGTTTTTTATATATTTATAAAATGTGATTATATATCAATATGACTTTTAAAACAATAAAAAAAATTATAATTTTTATATTTATAATATTAATTATAATTATTATTTTAGTAATCATTATCATCAAAATATTATATATAAATAAATTAAATTATATAAGATAGAAATAAAATATTAAACAAATATTAATATTTAAAAAAAAAAGAAAGCAAGAAAAGTGAAATGTTCCAGATTCAAATCAATTAAACACACACTGAACTTCAGCTCTGGTTTGATCTTCAGGTGTGCGGATCAATTGTATTTGAGATAATTAGATGAACTTTCTCCCCAGAGAAGCAAAGACAGAGAAATCAAAGGTGTGAGAGATGTGTGTGTGTGTGTGTGTGGAGCTGTTAATAGAATAATGAACTCCAGCGCTGCGGTTAGCATTGCTTCAGGCAGATGGAGTGGATTAATGAGAGGTGAGTCTGCTGACCTGTTTCGTCATGGCCTGGTTTGAGACTCGCTGATGAGTGTGAGACGACACACACACACACGTGATAAACCTCAGAGTGTGTTCAGACTACACCGGCCTTTAGCCGCTCACACTGCCTTAAAGCCAATGTGCTGGTGTGACCGGTCCAAAATCAGCACAAGATGACAAATGCCTAAAATTACAATACTCATAGTTTTGATTGCCTGACACTCACAGTGTATATAAAACATATTTTAAAAAACATATTTATGCATTAAAAAAAGTTGCTGTGCTTGTTTTTAAGTCTGCACAATAATGTCAATATTCCTTTAAAATAATACAAATTATTAAACAAAATAAATAGTATTATTGTAATTTTTACTGTAAAATAAAAAAATATATATTTAAGGAGTTAGTTAAAATAATATTAATACAATAGTTACAATACTCAGTTTTGACTATCAGTGAAACTCACAGTGTATATAAAAATATTTAAAAATATATATTTATGCATTATTAAAACAAGTTTTTAAGGCTGCACAATTTGGCCAATGTCAATATTACTTTAAAATAATAACACTTATTATTAGTAGTAAATAATAATATTAAACAAAATAAATAGTATTATTGTAATTTTTACTGTAAAATAAAAGAGTTAGTAAAAATAATAATAATAATAATATGAATAGCAATAATTTAACTCACAGTGTATATAAAAAATATTAAAAGAAATATATATTTATTTAAGCTTTTAAGGCTGCACAATTTGACCAATGCCAATAATACTTTAAAATAATAACAATTATTATTAGTAGTAAATAATCATATTAAACTAAATTAATATTATTATTAACATTTTTAATGTAAAAAAGGTATTTAAGGAGTCAGTTAAAATAATAATAATTATTGTTATTATTTAATTTTAGTTTAGTTACAATACTCATAGTTTTAACTGTCTATGAAACAAACAATGCATATAAGAAATATAAAAAATAATAATAATAATATTTATGCATAAAAAGTTTGCTGTGCTTGTTTGTCTGCACAATTTGGCCAAAAAGGTTATGCAATAATACTTTAAAATAATAACAATTATTATTAGTAGTAGTAAATAATAATATTAAACAAAATAAATATTATTATTGTAATTTTTACTGTAAAATAAAAAAGGTAAAATTTTACTGTAAAATTTGTTCAGTTACAATAGTGATATTCTTGTCTGTCTCTGAAACACACAGCACATGCATTTATTAAATAATTATATTTCAGCCATTTTGCAAAAGTCGTGCCAATTGGCATTTTTTGTACAAAAATTTTATAGCATAAAATCACTGTAAATAAATGGGAAGCTCTGAATTTTAGTGTAGAAGTTTAGCAGCTAATCGTTCATTATTGTTAATTTTTGAACAGTTCTTTAAAAGCTAGAAATGGTTGCACTCTTTGTTGGAGTGACCTGGTCTAAAAACAGCATATAAAAAAAGACAAATCTTGAATTACACGCGTGCAATCAGTGAGTGGCTTTAATGTGAAATAACTGCGCTTTATAAAACCATCGAAGGAACAAATAATCAAAGGCAAAAGCGTGTTCCTGTAATTGTATCTGCTCTCCGGGATGGTCCTGATGAAGGGTCCTGTGCTCGCGGGGCTTTGGAGGCGTTGCGAGGGCCTGATTATGAAAGCAGAGCAGAACAGCAGATCATGAGCTGACCCCCCACATCTCATCCCGCAGGAGCGGCTCGGGACGGGCGGCATATGGAGCGAGTGGGGCTCATTGCATTTCCCTCTATGCCAGGCGGAGGGGTTGTAATGGATCCACACTAATAACAGAGCAAGTGACGGGACGCGCTCATTACAAACACTATAATTACATTCACTGAGACGGAGGATCTCGTTTCTTACAGCGCCTGGAACATTTCATTTCAGTGTTTACAGCGCACAGAGGAGAACCTGCCCTATACTGACTCTAGAGTCCTGTCTCTACTCATATGAGGACACTTACAACAACACAACCATACGTATAGACAGAACAGACAGAAGGATAGAGAGAAAGATAGAACAGACAGAATGCCAAAAAGATAGACAGAATGCCAGAGGGGATAGATAGACAAAATGGACAGAATGACAAAATGGATAGATAGACATGATAGAAATAATACCAGAATGGATAGATAGACAGAATTATAGAGAGACCGACAGAAGGGATAGACAGACAAAATGGATAGATAGACATAATGATAAAACAGATAGATAGACAGAATGATAGAGAGAACGACAGAACGGATAGATAGACAAAATGGATAGACAGACAGAATGATAAAACAGATAGATAGACAGAATTATAGAGAGAATACCAGAAGGGATAGATAGACAAAATGGATAGATAGACATAATGATAAAACAGATAGATAGACAGAATGATAGAGAGAACGACAGAACGGATAGATAGACAGAATGATAAAACAGATAGATAGACAGAATGATAGAGAGAACGACAGAACGGATAGACAGAATGATAGAAATAATACCAGAAGGGATAGATAGACAGAATGATAGAGAGAATGACAGAAGGGATAGATAGACAAAATGGATAGATAGACAGAATGATAAAACAGATAGATAGACAGAATTATAGAGAGAATACCAGAAGGGATAGATAGACAGAATGGATAGATAGACATAGTGATAAAACAGATAGATAGACAGAATGATAGAGAGAACGACAGAACGGATAGATAGACAGAATGATAAAACAGATAGATAGACAGAATGATAGAGAGAACGACAGAACGGATAGATAGACAGAATGATAGAGAGAATACCAGAACGGATAGATAGACAGAATTATAGAGAGAATACCAGAACGGATAGATAGACAGAATGATAGAGAGAATACCAGAACGGATCGATAGACAGAATGATAGAGAGAATACCAGAACGGATAGATAGACAGAATGATAGAGAGAATACCAGAACGGATAGATAGACAGAATTATAGAGAGAATACCAGAAGGGATAGATAGACAGAATTATAGAGAGAATACCAGAACGGATAGATAGACAGAATGATAGAGAGAATACCAGAACGGATAGATAGACAGAATTATAGAGAGAATACCAGAACGGATAGATAGACAGAATTATAGAGAGAATACCAGAACGGATAGATAGACAGAATTATAGAGAGAATACCAGAACGGATAGATAGACAGAATTATAGAGAGAATACCAGAACGGATAGATAGACAGAATGATAGAGAGAATACCAGAACGGATAGATAGACAGAATTATAGAGAGAATACCAGAACGGATAGATAGACAGAATGATAGAGAGAATACCAGAACGGATAGATAGACAGAATTATAGAGAGAATACCAGAAGGGATAGATAGACAGAATTATAGAGAGAATACCAGAACGGATAGATAGACAGAATGATAGAGAGAATACCAGAACGGATAGATAGACAGAATGATAGAGAGAATACCAGAACGGATAGATAGACAGAATGATAGAGAGAATACCAGAACGGATAGATAGACAGAATTATAGAGAGAATACCAGAAGGGATCGATAGACAGAATTATAGAGAGAATACCAGAACGGATAGATAGACAGAATTATAGAGAGAATACCAGAACGGATAGATAGACAGAATTATAGAGAGAATACCAGAACGGATAGATAGACAGAATTATAGAGAGAATACCAGAACGGATAGATAGACAGAATTATAGAGAGACAGAATGATAGAGAGAATACCAGAAGGGATCGATAGACAGAATTATAGAGAGAATACCAGAACGGATAGATAGACAGAATGATAGAGAGAATACCAGAACGGATAGATAGACAGAATTATAGAGAGAATACCAGAACGGATAGATAGACAGAATTATAGAGAGAATACCAGAACGGATAGATAGACAGAATGATAGAGAGAATACCAGAACGGATAGATAGACAGAATGATAGAGAGAATACCAGAACGGATCGATAGACAGAATGATAGAGAGAATACCAGAACGGATAGATAGACAGAATGATAGAGAGAATACCAGAAGGGATCGATAGACAGAATTATAGAGAGAATACCAGAAGGGATCGATAGACAGAATTATAGAGAGAATACCAGAACGGATAGATAGACAGAATTATAGAGAGAATACCAGAACGGATAGATAGACAGAATGATAGAGAGAATACCAGAACGGATAGATAGACAGAATGATAGAGAGAATACCAGAACGGATAGATAGACAGAATTATAGAGAGAATACCAGAACGGATAGATAGACAGAATTATAGAGAGAATACCAGAACGGATAGATAGACAGAATGATAGAGAGAATACCAGAACGGATAGATAGACAGAATGATAGAGAGAATACCAGAACGGATAGATAGACAGAATTATAGAGAGAATACCAGAACGGATAGATAGACAGAATTATAGAGAGAATACCAGAAGGGATCGATAGACAGAATTATAGAGAGAATACCAGAACGGATAGATAGACAGAATTATAGAGAGAATACCAGAACGGATAGATAGACAGAATTATAGAGAGAATACCAGAACGGATAATTAGACAGAATGATAGAGAGAATACCAGAAGGGATCGATAGACAGAATTATAGAGAGAATACCAGAAGGGATCGATAGACAGAATTATAGAGAGAATACCAGAAGGGATAGATAGACAGAATTATAGAGAGAATACCAGAACGGATAGATAGACAGAATGATAGAGAGAATACCAGAACGGATAGATAGACAGAATTATAGAGAGAATACCAGAACGGATAGATAGACAGAATTATAGAGAGAATACCAGAACGGATAGATAGACAGAATGATAGAGAGAATACCAGAACGGATAGATAGACAGAATTATAGAGAGAATACCAGAACGGATAGATAGACAGAATTATAGAGAGAATACCAGAACGGATAGATAGACAGAATGATAGAGAGAATACCAGAACGGATAGATAGACAGAATTATAGAGAGAATACCAGAACGGATAGATAGACAGAATTATAGAGAGAATACCAGAACGGATAGATAGACAGAATTATAGAGAGAATACCAGAACGGATAGATAGACAGAATTATAGAGAGAATACCAGAACGGATAGATAGACAGAATGATAGAGAGAATACCAGAACGGATAGATAGACAGAATTATAGAGAGAATACCAGAAGGGATAGATAGACAGAATGGATAGATAGACATAGTGATAAAACAGATAGATAGACAGAATGATAGAGAGAACGACAGAACGGATAGATAGACAGAATGATAAAACAGATAGATAGACAGAATGATAGAGAGAACGACAGAACGGATAGATAGACAGAATGATAGAGAGAATACCAGAACGGATAGATAGACAGAATTATAGAGAGAATACCAGAACGGATAGATAGACAGAATGATAGAGAGAATACCAGAACGGATCGATAGACAGAATGATAGAGAGAATACCAGAACGGATAGATAGACAGAATGATAGAGAGAATACCAGAAGGGATCGATAGACAGAATTATAGAGAGAATACCAGAACGGATAGATAGACAGAATTATAGAGAGAATACCAGAACGGATAGATAGACAGAATTATAGAGAGAATACCAGAACGGATAGATAGACAGAATGATAGAGAGAATACCAGAACGGATCGATAGACAGAATGATAGAGAGAATACCAGAACGGATAGATAGACAGAATTATAGAGAGAATACCAGAACGGATAGATAGACAGAATGATAGAGAGAATACCAGAACGGATAGATAGACAGAATTATAGAGAGAATACCAGAACGGATAGATAGACAGAATTATAGAGAGAATACCAGAACGGATAGATAGACAGAATTATAGAGAGAATACCAGAACGGATAGATAGACAGAATGATAGAGAGAATACCAGAACGGATAGATAGACAGAATTATAGAGAGAATACCAGAACGGATAGATAGACAGAATTATAGAGAGAATACCAGAACGGATAGATAGACAGAATTATAGAGAGAATACCAGAACGGATAGATAGACAGAATTATAGAGAGAATACCAGAACGGATAGATAGACAGAATGATAGAGAGAATACCAGAACGGATAGATAGACAGAATTATAGAGAGAATACCAGAAGGGATAGATAGACAGAATTATAGAGAGAATACCAGAACGGATAGATAGACAGAATGATAGAGAGAATACCAGAACGGATAGATAGACAGAATTATAGAGAGAATACCAGAACGGATAGATAGACAGAATTATAGAGAGAATACCAGAACGGATAGATAGACAGAATTATAGAGAGAATACCAGAACGGATAGATAGACAGAATGATAGAGAGAATACCAGAACGGATAGATAGACAGAATTATAGAGAGAATACCAGAACGGATAGATAGACAGAATTATAGAGAGAATACCAGAACGGATAGATAGACAGAATGATAGAGAGAATACCAGAACGGATAGATAGACAGAATTATAGAGAGAATACCAGAACGGATAGATAGACAGAATTATAGAGAGAATACCAGAAGGGATCGATAGACAGAATTATAGAGAGAATACCAGAACGGATAGATAGACAGAATTATAGAGAGAATACCAGAACGGATAGATAGACAGAATTATAGAGAGAATACCAGAAGGGATCGATAGACAGAATGATAGAGAGAATACCAGAACGGATAGATAGACAGAATTATAGAGAGAATACCAGAAGGGATCGATAGACAGAATTATAGAGAGAATACCAGAACGGATAGATAGACAGAATGATAGAGAGAATACCAGAACGGATAGATAGACAGAATGATAGAGAGAATACCAGAAGGGATCGATAGACAGAATTATAGAGAGAATACCAGAACGGATAGATAGACAGAATTATAGAGAGAATACCAGAACGGATAGATAGACAGAATGATAGAGAGAATACCAGAACGGATAGATAGACAGAATTATAGAGAGAATACCAGAACGGATAGATAGACAGAATTATAGAGAGAATACCAGAACGGATAGATAGACAGAATTATAGAGAGAATACCAGAACGGATAGATAGACAGAATTATAGAGAGAATACCAGAACGGATAGATAGACAGAATTATAGAGAGAATACCAGAAGGGATCGATAGACAGAATTATAGAGAGAATACCAGAACGGATAGATAGACAGAATTATAGAGAGAATACCAGAACGGATAGATAGACAGAATGATAGAGAGAATACCAGAACGGATAGATAGACAGAATTATAGAGAGAATACCAGAAGGGATCGATAGACAGAATGATAGAGAGAATACCAGAACGGATAGATAGACAGAATGATAGAGAGAATACCAGAACGGATAGATAGACAGAATGATAGAGAGAATACCAGAACGGATAGATAGACAGAATTATAGAGAGAATACCAGAACGGATAGATAGACAGAATTATAGAGAGAATACCAGAACGGATAGATAGACAGAATGATAGAGAGAATACCAGAACGGATAATTAGACAGAATGATAGAGAGAATACCAGAAGGGATCGATAGACAGAATTATAGAGAGAATACCAGAACGGATAGATAGACAGAATGATAGAGAGAATACCAGAACGGATAGATAGACAGAATTATAGAGAGACAGAATGATAGAGAGAATACCAGAACGGATAGATAGACAGAATTATAGAGAGAATACCAGAAGGGATAGATAGACAGAATGATAGAGAGAATACCAGAACGGATAGATAGACAGAATTATAGAGAGAATACCAGAACGGATAGATAGACAGAATTATAGAGAGAATACCAGAAGGGATCGATAGACAGAATGATAGAGAGAATACCAGAAGGGATCGATAGACAGAATGATAGAGAGAATACCAGAACGGATAGATAGACAGAATTATAGAGAGAATACCAGAACGGATAGATAGACAGAATTATAGAGAGAATACCAGAAGGGATAGATAGACAGAATTATAGAGAGAATACCAGAACGGATAGATAGACAGAATGATAGAGAGAATACCAGAACGGATAGATAGACAGAATTATAGAGAGAATACCAGAACGGATAGATAGACAGAATTATAGAGAGAATACCAGAACGGATAGATAGACAGAATGATAGAGAGAATACCAGAACGGATAATTAGACAGAATGATAGAGAGAATACCAGAAGGGATCGATAGACAGAATTATAGAGAGAATACCAGAACGGATAGATAGACAGAATGATAGAGAGAATACCAGAACGGATAGATAGACAGAATTATAGAGAGACAGAATGATAGAGAGAATACCAGAACGGATAGATAGACAGAATTATAGAGAGAATACCAGAAGGGATAGATAGACAGAATTATAGAGAGAATACCAGAACGGATAGATAGACAGAATGATAGAGAGAATACCAGAACGGATAGATAGACAGAATGATAGAGAGAATACCAGAACGGATAGATAGACAGAATTATAGAGAGAATACCAGAACGGATAGATAGACAGAATTATAGAGAGAATACCAGAACGGATAGATAGACAGAATGATAGAGAGAATACCAGAACGGATAATTAGACAGAATGATAGAGAGAATACCAGAACGGATAGATAGACAGAATGATAGAGAGAATACCAGAACGGATAATTAGACAGAATGATAGAGAGAATACCAGAAGGGATCGATAGACAGAATTATAGAGAGAATACCAGAACGGATAGATAGACAGAATGATAGAGAGAATACCAGAACGGATAGATAGACAGAATTATAGAGAGACAGAATGATAGAGAGAATACCAGAACGGATAGATAGACAGAATTATAGGGAGACAGAATGATAGAGAGAATACCAGAACGGATAGATAGACAGAATGATAGAGAGAATACCAGAACGGATAGATAGACAGAATGATAGAGAGAATACCAGAACGGATAGATAGACAGAATTATAGAGAGACAGAATGATAGAGAGAATACCAGAACGGATAGATAGACAGAATGATAGAGAGAATACCAGAACGGATAGATAGACAGAATTATAGAGAGACAGAATGATAGAGAGAATACCAGAACGGATAGATAGACAGAATGATAGAGAGAATACCAGAACGGATAGATAGACAGAATTATAGAGAGAATACCAGAAGGGATAGATAGACAGAATGATAGAGAACGACAGAACGGATAGATAGACAGAATGATAGAGAGAATACCAGAAGGGATAGATAGACATAGTGATAAAACAGATAGATAGACAGAATGATAGAGAGAACGACAGAACGGATAGATAGACAGAATGATAGAAAGAACGACAGAATAGATAGATAGACAGAATGATAGAGAGAACGACAGAATGGATAGATAGACAGAATGGATAGATAGACAGAATGATAGAGAGAATGACAGAATAGATAGATAGACAGAATGACAGGATAGATAGATAGATAGATAGATAGATAGATAGATAGATAGATAGATAGATAGATAGATAGATAGATAGATAGATAGATATAGATAGGTATCACAGATCCTCCTCAGTCTCAGTGAGTCAGTGATTCAGTGAGTCAGTGATTCAGTGAGTCAGTGATTCAGTGAGTCAGTGATTCAGTGAGTCAGTGATTCAGTGAGTCAGTGATTCAGTGAGTCAGTGATTCTTCTGCAGTCTGTATCTCCACAGGCTGTTTACACTAACATGAAGATCTCAGCATTAAATCAGAACAACAGAGCATCTGAGCCCGAGCCAGAGAGACCATCAATCACGCCACGCTGAGTGACATCATCCCATTGAGCCGCTGGATGGGCTCGTGCCGCGGGACATCCTGGCACTTCACTGGAGAGCGGAGCAGCACTCGAAGCGGCCCGGGTCCGAGGAACCTCACGTCTCAGCACAAAGAGCTCCATTCAAGAGCAGATCTTTTGTCAGCCAAGAGGGTAAAGATTTACTGAAAGCGATCTGAGCCCCCCCCCCCTCCGCGCGGAGGACCTCGCTGAGGCTTTATGAGGCTTTCACCCGCTCCGCTTTGAACGCAGCTCTGTTACAGTGATGATTTGCATAACGGATCAACACCACACGGACCTCTCATCTCACACCCAACGCCTGCCCGGATCAATCTGAGCTTCGGTCCGTCACACTGCACTCGTTAAGAAAGAAGTTCTGAGAAGTTTCTGAAACATTTTCTTATTTGTTCTTGAAAAGGACAGATTGTATCTAGCCGAAGACTCTCTGATCAACTTCAAGTTCTCATGCACATCTCATGTATTGTGTGTAGCAAGTGTTACACTCTAGAAGAAAAGGTTCCATCAGACGCTTCATATACACACTCCTCCAAATCACTGAGTTCAGGTGTTCAATCCCTTCATGGCCACAGGTGTATAAATCAAGCTCTAGCAGACGCTTCTATTTGTGAGAGAATGATCCGCTCTCAGGAGCTCAGAGAACTCAGGCCTGTGCAATAAGTCCAAATATTATACTAAATATCCCACGCTCAACTGTTAGTGGTGTTATAACAAAGTGGAAGCGATTGGGAACAACAGCAACTCAGAGAGCGGGGTCAGCGCATGCTGAGGGTCACAGAAGTCTTTCTGCAGAGTCAAGAGCTCCAGACCTCCAAACTTCTGAGTCCTTCAGATGAGCTCAAGATCAGTGTGTAGAGCTTCAGGGAATGGGTTTCCATGGCCGAGCAGCTCATCCAAGCCTTACATCACCAAGTGCAATGCAAAGCAGTGGGGTAAAGCGTGCCACCACTGGACTCTAGAGCAGTGGAGACGTGTTCTCTGGACGCTTCTCTGTCTGGCAATCCCATGGACGAGTCTGGGTTTGGGGGTTGCCAGGAGAACGGGACTTGCCTGACTGCATTGTGCCAAGTGTAAAGTTTGATGGAGGGGGGATTATGGGGTGGGGGTTGTTTTTCAGGGGTTGGCCCCTTAGTTCCAGTGAAAGGCACTCTTAATGCTTCAGCAAGACATTTTGGACAATTTCTTGTTCGCAACTTTGTGGGAACAGTTAGGGGACGGCCCCTTCCTGTCCCAGCATGACTGACCAGTAGCCTGGATGCCAGCCGAACTTAGCCCCGCCCACAACAATTGTGCTCGGGCAGTTCGGTCTGGACTTTCTCCATAGAGGAGTAATTATGCCCGAACAGAAACTTTTCGGACCAATAAAATCATCAGGGCGGGCTTTAGACGATGATTGACAGATGATAAACAGTAACGTAATCATCCACGTCATCAAAGAGCGCTTGGGTTGAATTTGTTCTAATCCTAAGCGGAGAACTTGTTCGTATATGTATTCACCTTTACTATTTCTCTCAGAAATGATGATGGTGTTGGTAAGTACTCTGTGTATCCTTAAATTCTTTTTTACAACACCGGCAAAGATCGTTTACACTCATCTTTTTCTTCTAACGTTACTTATTCCAGCGTGCGGGCAGACAAGGTTGCCAAGTTTTTACAACAAAACCCGCCCAATTGGCAATTGCTACCCAAAACTAGCCAAAAACAAGCCCAATAGCTTTCCGGGGGGGTTCTCCGGGAAACAAATGGCATTTGGGGGGTAAAATATGTGTTATTTTGGCAGGGCTGGCAGCTAAAATTCACATTCCTGGGTCTGTATTTCACATAATTGGGGTCGCTTCAACCCGCAGACTTGGCAACACAGTGCAGTTGAGTTCTGTTGACATTTGATAACTAACGTTATGCGTCGCTCCGTCGCTCTGATTGGTTGTAGGTCTATCCAATTGACCTATCGGTAAGCCCCGCCCCCCTTAGTTACAGTTGCTAACTCGGACAAACAAACGGAGTTGCTATATCTTACAATGACAGCGGTCAGTGTGAAAACCTTATCCCAAGATGTTTTTGGACACAGATTGTAGCGTATATCCTGTCGGAATGATGGCCAAACTTTACTGATGGTTTATCAAGTTTATTGCATCGTTATTCACTCCAAAAAATCATCGTAAGAGCTGAACAAACAAAGCATAAGAAGTGCGCATTAACGTCTCATTCACAAACTCTCTCTCTCTCTCTATCATTAACACACACAGAAAATTACACAAAAACACTCTAACAGTAAACAAACATACACACAGAGCGTATGCCTTTTCGAGGGTGTAGTTTATAACTGGTCAACTTTATATCTGCAAAACAACTCCGATAAACTGCGTGCGAGCTCTTCCTTTCGTTACCCAGAGACTATAATACCCATCAAAATAAGAGTCCTCCTTAGTAGGACAGATAATGTAGACCTTAAACATATCTAAAATGAAATTAATGTACATATAACCAGTTTAATATGGAGAGGCACTGAAATGTAGACCTTCGTGTTTTTGACCTACAGTGTTACGTGAGAACAGTTATTTCGGTTTGTATGTTAGCAGGGACTTTAATCGTAACTTAACGAGAGTTTGACAAACAGAAAATCCTCTCAGGATCCCTGGAGTCAGTGCTACAGTTCCTCAGGCACGATGTTTTAGCATTTTTGTAGCATAAACACCATCAAACCGATGAGAGCTTCGAATTTTCCAATGCATCTCTATGGCTCTGACACCTAAAGATGTCCGAGTTCCGGTCCCAGCGCAACTGATACTCAACTGCTATTGGCTCATCTGCGTTCGAGGGGAGGGGCTTACCGATAGGTCAATTGGCACTCAAAACTAGCCAAAAACAAGCCCAATAGCTTTCCGGGGGGGTTCTCCGGGAAACAAATGGCATTCGGGGGGTAACATATGTGTTATTTTGGCAGGGCTGGCAGCTAAAATTCGCATTCCTGGGTCTGTATATCCCATAATTGTGGTCGCTTCAACCCGCAGACTTGGCAACACAGTGCAGTTGAGTTCTGTTGACATTTGACAACTAACGTTATGCGTCGCTCCGTCGCTCTGATTGGTTGTAGGTCTATCCAATTGAGGTCTTTCCTGGTTCGGTTGAAACACGCCCCATAATCACAGCCCAACTGAGCAGATCAAACTCAAATTCTGACTAGAAGAAGAAAGAGCTGAAGAGCTGAAGCTGTTAGAGCTGCAAAGTGTGGGCTGACTCCATATTAAACCCTATACGGATTAAGAACGGGATGTCATTAAAGTTGAAAGGCAGGCGTCCCAAAACTTTTGCCAATATAGTGTAGAACCTTTTAGGGCTTCCCATCATTTTATGGATATAGTTTTAATTCATTTGTTTTCCTCTGGTGCCGCACAAAATTACAGTTTTCTTCTGTGTGTATGTTGCAATGCCTAATATTTGTAAAAAGATGTATTCTGTAAGTCCCAAAGTTGTAATAATAATTTAAAGTTTTAAGGATGTTGTGTGAAATGGCCCTGGCCCACAAACCCTCTCACAGAGTCTCTGAAGTCTACAGTAACTCTAACCAGTGTTGGGTTAACTAATAGGCCCTCATTAGTGCTTCAGTGTTTACAAGGGGAAAAGCCACAATAAGTTTCATGTTGAATCAGAAACTGGAGCGCAGCAGCTGCCTGTGTTTAATAGTGTCTCTACGGCGGGCGGGGTCAGTGAAGATGAGTGCGCGGGCCGCTTATTAAAAGAGCTCGTAATTCACCACAGCATCTCAAATCTCTCATTAATGGGCCAGGCGTTAGATCACATGACAGACTTTACCATATTGAGACGATAATGAACCGCATAGGAAGCAAAAAAAATTTTCTGAAGTATACGTTGGTGCATAACAGTGCAAAAAAAAAATTTTCCAGCACAAATGTCTACATTCTTAAGTAAAGATACATTCACTTGACATGTAAAATGACAAAAAGGGAAAACAAGTTTTAGAAAATAAACGTAATATTTTTCGTAAAAATAAAAAAAAAATTCTCTCAATGAAATGAATGTACAACACTTTAGAAAATACTTGTTTAGAATTTAATCCTTAAAAATTAAAAAAACAAAACAAAACCTTAAATATTTCGTAAAGATTACATATTTGTAATTTTAATAATAAAAATTAGGTTTTTTTTACCTTCAATGAAATTAACATATTATACTTTAGAAAATCCTTTAGAATTGAATTATTAAAAAAATATAAAAAAACTAAACATTTTTTTCCGTAAAAATTACAGATTTCTAAACAATTAAAAAAATTAAATTTTAGATTTAGATTTTAAATTATATTTTTTTCTTTCAATTAAATGAATGCACTATACTTTAGAATTTAATCCTTAAAAAAACATTAATTTCTTTTCGTAAAAATGACCGATTTTTTTTTCTTTCAATTAAATGAATGTACTACACTTTATAAAATACTTTAGAATTTAATCCTTAAAAAAATATTTTAAAAACAAAACGTAAAAAAAAACGTAAAAATTACAGATTTCAAAAAGAAAAAAAAATCTAAATTTTTCATAAAAATTACAATTTAGAATTTAGAATGTAATCCTTAAAAATTTCTAAAAAAACAAAACATATTTTTTTTCGTACAAATTAATGATTTCTAAAAAAAAAAAAAAGTATTTTTTTTTCTAAAAAATCCTAAAAAAACAAAAACGTAAATTTTTTCGTAAAAATTACAGATTTTTTTTCTTTCAATGAAATGGATGTACTATAGCTTAGAAAATACTTTATAATTTAATCCTTAAAATTAAAAAAAAAAAAAAAAGTAAAACATTTTCGTAAAATTACAGATTTCAAAAAGAAAAAAAAAACTTAAAATTTTTCATAAAAATTACAATTTAGAATTTAGAATGTAATCCTTAAAAATTTCAAAAAACAAAACATTTTTTTCGTAAAAATGTACGATTTCTAAAAAATAAAAAATAAATAAAATAAAAATTTTTGTTGTGAAAACTAGATTTTTACATTTTCTGAAGTATACATTGGTGCATGTCAGGGCAAAACAATATTTCTTACTAATTTTTCTCATTTTCCAGCACAAATATCTACATCCTTAAATCAAGATACAGTCACTTTACATGTAAAATGACCAACAAAAAAAAATATTTTTAAGATTTTTTTCTTGTTAAGCACTTCATTTTGACAGACTTAATATGTTGTCATTTTGGTTCTCAAGTAAATGTATCTTGATTTAAGTATTAGGGTAACAGCCTTTATGTTTAATGCATTATAAAAGTATTTTAATGCATTAATTATGCTTTGTAATGCATTTTAATTGTAACCACCGTTATAATTTAGAAAGTATAATGTGAATATGTGAATATTATACTGCATTTTAACTTTGGTTACAATGATTTATGAATATATATAATGCATTATTATGAATACCTTTATAATGCAAAGGCTTCCCAGAGTTTGTACTGGAAAACAAAACAACATTGAGAAAGAAAATCCTGTTTTCGCAGTGTGGATCGTAATATCATAGGGAAAGGATTCATCGGGAATGGAGCGTCCTTGCTGTCGAAGGTGGGTCCTAATTTAACAAAATATCAAATAATAACTCATTTTTAGCCACCTCTCCGTGAACATATGGAGATAAATGACAGCATTTTCCTCTCAGAGAGGAACCCGAAGGGCGTTGAGTTGCTCCACAAAATCAGATGAATGATAAAATCCCAGAGAAAAACCCCACACATTATGGATCCTTTTGACTTTGAGTGTTGCACAGGGAAGCCACACTTATATTTCCTTCAGAAAATGTAGAAATTAGTGATGCAGTGAAATTTCGGCTACTAAAATTTTGGTTGCATTTTCAGTTTCCATGTCAATCACACCATCTCTTCCTGTGTTTTTTGGCCAGAACTGTTTTCCTGCACTATCATTTTCCCAGCATAGACTCTCATGTTCTTCATATCAGAGGATAAAAACAAGGATGAGGGAAATGTCACGTGCACAGTTTGAACAGTAAAACTGAACTTCTACACAAGTCTAATCCGGCGGGACAGAAATGAAACGGCTCTGTCGGAGTCATCAGCGTAACCCGGCGAATTGAAACGCTCAAAACAAATCAGGAGCACTTTGTGGGTTTACCCAGAGCGTGTGGTTTATTTGTCATGCACATCTGGATGACTTGTGTTTAACGTGCGGTCATGCCACACTTCTCCTCGCTCAGTCTTAATGTTCCACAGGCCATACCTACATCCATCGCAACACTTCGTTTCTGAGCTGTTGTGCTTCATTTTGCAATCAAATTGAAGTAAATATGAAATCAAAATTTATTTTTCTGTCTTAAAGGGATAGTTCATCCTGTTCGCATGCACAAAAGAGCACAAAAGAAGATGTTTTCACACTAAGTTGGACCCCATTGACTTTCAGTGTATGGACCAAAAAATTAATAAAATAATGCTAATGAATTTTTTTTAATGTTTTATATATTTATATATATATATATATATGTTAACATTTAAAAAATAAAGCTTTTGGTCCACACAATAAAAATCAATATAAATAATGCAAGTCAAATGATTTAAATAATTTACTAATTTCAATCTTTTAAATAAAAGTTTAACATTTTTATTTTGACTTCATAAAACATTTCAAATATATGTAAATATTTCTGTCATATATAAACAAATTATAATATAATATAAAAAATATATAAAAAATAAATAATATTTTTACATTAATTTATAATATAATATTATATATATAAAAAATTTAATTATGACATTTTTACATTAACTTATACATTTTTAATGTTATAAAACATTTAAAATATATGTATTTTCTGTCATATATAAACAAATTATAATATAATATAATATAATATAAAAATATATTAAAAAAATTATTATAATTTTTTTACATTAAATTATAAAATGTTTAACATTATAAGACATTTAAAATATATGTAAAAGTTTCTATCATTAATAAACAAATTCTAATATAAAATAATATAAAAATATGAAAAAAATATTATAAAATGTTTACATTAAATTATATATTTTTTAACTTTATAAAACATTTAAAATAGATGTAAATGTTTCTGTCATTTATAAACACATTATAATACAATACGATATAATATAAAATAAATAATAAATAATTAAATAACACAATTTTACATTAAATTATAATTTTTTTAACTTTATAAGACATTTAAAATATATGTAATTTTTTCTGTCATACATAAACAAATTTTTATATAATATGATAAAATATAATTAAAAAAAATATTTAAAAAAATTATACAATTTTACATTTTTACAATTACAATTTTTTAAACTTTATAAAACATTTAAAATATGTGTAAATGTTTCTGTAATATATAGACAAATTACAATATAATATGATATACAAATATATAAAAAATGTAAATAAATATATTGAATTTCGCATTAATGCAATGATCTAATCAACCAATCACATGGCTGTTGCTTCAATGCATTTAGGGGTGTGGTCCTGGTCAAGACAATCTCCTGAACTCCAAACTGAATGTCAGAATGGGAAAGAAAGGTGATTTAAGCAATTTTGAGCGTGGCATGGTTGTTGGTGCCAGACGGGCCGGTCTGAGTATTTCACAATCTGCTCAGTTACTGGGATTTTCACGCACAACCATTTCTAGGGTTTACAAAGAATGGTGTGAAAAGGGAAAAACATCCAGTATGCGGCAGTCCTGTGGGAGAAAATGCCTTGTTGATGCTAGAGGTCAGAGGAGAATGGGCCGACTGATTCAAGCTGATAGAAGAGCAACTTTGACTGAAATAACCACTCGTTACAACCGAGGTCTGCAGCAAAGCATTTGTGAAGCCACAACACACACAACCTTGAGGCGGATGGGCTACAACAGCAGAAGACCCCACCGGGTACCACTCATCTCCACTACAAATAGGAAAAAGAGGCTACAATTTGCACAAGCTCACCAAAATTGGACAGTTGAAGACTGGAAAACTGTTGCCTGGTCTGATGAGTCTCGATTTCTGTTGAGACGTTCAGATGGTAGAGTCAGAATTTGGCGTAAACAGAATGAGAACATGGATCCATCATGCCTTGTTACCACTGTGCAGGCTGGTGGTGGTGGTGTAATGGTGTGGGGGATGTTTTCTTGGCACACTTTAGGCCCCTTAGTGCCAATTGGGCATCGTTTAAATACCACGGCCTACCTGAGCATTGTTTCTGACCATGTCCATCCCTTTATGACCACCATGTCCCCATCCTCTGATGGCTACTTCCAGCAGGATAATGCACCGTCACAAAGCTCCAATCATTTCAAATTGGTTTCTTGAACATGACAATGAGTTCACTGAACTAAAATGGCCCCCACAGTCACCAGATCTCAACCCAATAGAGCATCTTTGGGATGTGGTGGAACGGGAGCTTCGTGCCCTGGATGTGCATCCCACAAATCTCCATCAACTGCAAGATGCTCTCCTATCAATATGGGCCAACATTTCTAAAGAATGCTTTCAGCACCTTGTTGAATCAATGCCACGTAGAATTAAGGCAGTTCTGAAGGCGAAAGGGGGTCAAACACAGTATTAGTGTGTGTTCCTAATAATCCTTTAGGCGAGTGTCATGATTGTTTTTTGGTCCATACAATGAAAGTCAACGGAGTCCAAAATATCCATCAAAATGATACATCACGTTATTCTAAAGAGAAAGGTTCATGCAATCATGATTTCAATGCATCATTTCTGATTGATAATTATATTATGCACCTTTGATTTGTGCTCAAAACACATGAAGAAACATGAAGGCCCTGCGTGTGCCGCATTGGTGTCTGCAGCTTGTGGAGCCACGTCCAGCACACGCTTCTTTACGTAACATCTGAAGTTGTCATTGTGTTGGTTATCTTCACTCATTAATACAGCCGTCAGCATCTCAGAAAGACACCGTCCCGACACGCAGCGACCGCAAACCCATCCTCGTCACGCCGGAGGAATGCAGCCGCTTGAGTTTCCTTCAGGACAGATTATAGTGTTGAATCCTGGCAGCGCTTCTACAGGCACCCGAGGACACACAGAAGATCGCTCGCAACGTTAACCCCAACTAACACCAGGCGAGCGAGCCGCGAGACATCCATCAGACGCGAGCGAGCCGGAGATGACAGGCTAATAAACCAGTACAGCGGGCAGGTAAATCACAGCAACACGCCAAACACCTGCAGCCATGAGCAGAGATCTTAAAGGGTTAGTTCACCCAAAAAATTAAATTCTGTCATTAATGACTTACCCTCATGTCGTTGGACACCCGTCAGACCTCCGTTCATCTTCAGACACAAATGAAGATATTTTAGTTGAAATCTGATGCTCTGAAAGGCCTCCATTGGCTCAATGCACTTTACACTCTCAAGACCCTTAAAAGGCACTAAAGACGTCGTTACAAAGTCCATCTCACTACAGTGGCTCTACAATAACTTTATGGAGTGACGAGAATAGTTTTTGTGTGCAAAAAAACCCTAAATAACGACTTATATAGTGATGACGATTTCAAAACACGGCCTCATGAAGCTTCGAAGCGTTATGAATCAGTGAGTCGATTCATGATTCGGATCGCGTGTCAAACTGCTGAAATTTGGCGATTCAAACTGCTGAATCGACTCACTGATTCATAACGCTTCGAAGCTTCATGATGCCGTGTTTTGAAATCGTCATCACAATATAAGTCGTTATTTAGGGTTTTTTTGCGCACAAAAACTATTCTCGTCGCTTCATAAAGTTATTGTAGAACCACTGTAGTGAGATGGACTTTGTAACGACGTCTTTAGTGTCTTTTAAGGGTCTTGAGAGTGAACCGTGCCATTGAGCCAATGGAGGCCTTTCAGAGCATCAGATTTACACTAAAATATCTTCATTTCAGTTCCGAAGATCAACAGAGGTCTTACGGGTGTCGAAAAACATGAGGGTGAGTAATTAATGACAGAATTTTCATTTTTGGGTGAACTAACCCTTTAAAGAGCTCAGTCAAACACCAAACCTACAACCCCTGAGGAGAAACACACCACTCAATCTGCAGTGTGGAGAGCAGGGCACAGCATTCGGTGGAAAAGGTTTGAGATCATATTGAGACTCTGGATTATCTGAGCATCATTTGAGAGACACATGAGAGACTAAACATGTCCAGCTGATCTCACTGCTGTAGGAGAAACTACTGACAAATCAAAAGAGGATTTGCTTCTCTTCAGATCACAACAACATCCAATTCATTTAGATTACAATAAATATATTATGATATAATGTAATGTAATATAATTCATATAATATATACATTTATAATATATATTTAACATATATGTATTTTCTGTTATATATAAACAGATATAATATAATATAATAATACAAATATATATATTTCTCTCTTTTTTCGTTTTTTCTATTTTTTAATATAATATAATATATATATATTTTTTTTAATGTAAACATTTCATAAAACATTTAACATATATGTAAATGTTTTATCATATATAAACAAAATATAATATAATATAATATTATATTATATAAAAATTTAAATGATAAATTATACAATTTTATTAAACATTTACCATATCGGTAAATTATTCTGTCATATATAAACAATTTATAATATAATATAATATAATATAATATAATATAATATAATATAATATAATATAATATAATATAATATAATATAATATATTATAATATAATATAATATAATATAATTCATATAATATAATATAATACATTTTATATATTATAATATAATATACAATTTTTGATTATAAATTATAAAATTTTATAAAACATTTAACATATATGTACATTTTTCTGTCATATATAAACTAATTATAATATAATAAATATAATATAACATAATATAATAATACAAATATATATTTCTTTCTCTTTTTTCCCTTTGTTTTCTCTTTTTTAATATAATATTATATAATATATAAAAAAATTATAAAACATTTAACACATATGTAAATGTTTTATCATACATAAACAAAATATAATAATATAATATAATATAATATAATATAATATAATATAATATAATATACATTTTACTTTACTGTATTTTACACAATTATTTTACTGTATTTTTTTATTTTATTTTTTAAGCCATTTGAAGGTCAGTGTGACAGTGTCTGTCTCAGGATGGGTGGATGCGTTTCATTGAGCTTCTGTCCGTCTCCTCTCACACACACACACACACACACACACACACACTGCACGCTGCTCCTCCACAGATGTTTATTATGGATCTCTGGCTCCGGTGCCGGACAGAAGTTTGGCGGAGAACAAGCTCTTACAGGAAGTACATGACTCACTCTAGCAGTCATGAAGCACAAGAAACACAGTCTAAACCCCGTGAAGGGCCCGGCCCTCTCCTCACAGGACAGGAGTCCTTCCACAGATCAACCACCTTCACCAAGAGCTTCCACCAGACTCACTGGAGTGACTAACGTCACATTTACTTTTGAAGCAGATGAAAACCAGGCTCTGTCTGTGGGATACGCACATTTCGAATTTGTTTAGATTTTTGTATTTTGCGCAACGAGAATTTCAAATAAATAAATGCATAAATAAATAAATCTGGAAATAAAAATAAATGCATAAATAAATATAAACATTAATTAAAATAAATAAATAAATAAATATATAAAAAATGCATAAATAAATATCAACATTAATTAAAATAAATGAATAAATAAATCTGGAAATAAATAAATAAATAAATCTGGAAATAAATAAACACATAAATACATAAATATAAACGTGAATTAAAATAAATAAATAAATATAAAAAATAAATAAATGCATAAATAAATAAATATAAACATGAATTAAAATAAATAAATAAATAAATATAAAAATAAATAAAAGCATAAATAAATAAATATAAACATGAATTAAAATAAATAAATAAATAAATATAAAAATAAATAAATGCACAAATAAATATAAAAATTTATAAGGCGGATGGGCTACAACAGCAGAAGACCCCACCGGGTACCACTCATCTCCACTACAAATAGGAAAAAGAGGCTACAATTTGCACCAGCTCACCAAAATTGAACAGTTGAAGTCTGGAAAAATGTTGCCTGGTCTGATGAGTCTGGATTTCTGTTGAGACATTCAGATGGTAGAGTCAGAATTTGGCGTAAACAGAATGAGAACATGGATCCATCATGCCTTGTTACCACTGTGCAGGCTGGTGGTGGTGGTGTAATGGTGTGGGGGATGTTTTCTTGGCCCACTTTAGGCCCCTTAGTGCCAATTGGGCATCGTTTAAATGCCACGGCCTACCTGAGCATTGTTTCTGACCATGTCCATCCCTTTATGACCACCATGTCCCCATCCTCTGATGGCTACTTCCAGCAGGATAATGCACCGTCACAAAGCTCCAATCATTTCAAATTGGTTTCTTGAACATGACAATGAGTTCACTGAACTAAAATGGCCCCACAGTCTCCAGATCTCAACCCAATAGAGCATCTTTGGGATGTGGTGGAACAGGAGCTTCGTGCCCTGGATGTGCATCCCACAAATCTCCATCAACTGCAAGATGCTCTCCTATCAATATGGGCCAACATTTCTAAAGAATGCTTTCAGCACCTTGTTGAATCAATGCCACGTAGAATTAAGGCAGTTCTGAAGGCGAAAGGGGGTCAAACACAGTATTAGTGTGTGTTCCTAATAATCCTTAAGGTGAGTGTATATTAAAAATAGAAAACAGTTCTTTCGAATTGCAATATTTCACAATTTTTACAGTTTTTTCGATCAAATAAATGCAGCTTTGATGAGCTGATTTAAAAAATCGCACCGACCCCAAACTGTTGAACGACAGCGTAAATGGGAGGAAACTGCAACAAAAAAAAACGACCTGCATGTTGTTTTGAGTATTTGATTTTGACGGGCCTGTGATCAGTGTCACTTCTGTTGGGAACACAGGAGATGAAGGACTGGAGATCTGCTCCAGGTTTGTGCCTTCAGGGATGGAAGTCTGCGCTCCGTAAACCCCGTCGAATCCCAGAGGTGGAGGCGTCTCTGAGGAGAGCAGCGCGTTTACAGTCGGGAAAACAGATCCATGCTGCGAACGCGCGGTTGGAGGAGCTGAAATCCCCCCGAGCGCTCATATATCTCTCCAACACTTGTAAATGGGCAGGAATGGGGCGTGTTGTTTTTGGGCAACTCTTGTCTGGGTGTGATTCATGTCTCCAGACGTCTCCCAAAAGCTCGCAATCCCTCCGACCGGAGCCTTTGATGCCTGAATCGACCGCTCCAACGCAACAAATAATATCAGATGCACTTAATTGCAGCGTTTCATTGAGCACAGCTGGTTTTTCCTCGCATCTTTCTTCATTCTTGGCTGTATGGCGTTATTATAACGCAGCCAAACCCTGTGAGGTCATAATCACACCATCCCTAAACAACATGTGTTGGACGGAAAGTGTGTGAAAACTCTTCAATCTCTCCGGCGTTTTAATTATTTCAGTGGGTAGAAATGTGGCATGCGCTCTCTTCAGAAAGGCCTGATATATAATGTATAAAACCCTTGTGGTTAAAGTGCAGTGTTTGATATAAGGCTCGACTTTTTCCTCTTTTTCTTTCTGTGATGGAAAGAAAGAGGTTGTTT